>JAOPUD010000027.1:15648577-15663127 GCA_027122715.1 Trisopterus minutus
GGGGGGGGGGGTCGGACCAGGAGTGTAAGGAACGCGTTGAGGATGGGAGGAGGGAAAGGGAGGCGTTTCGGTTCAGTTTTATGTACATTCCATTGCTTTTACCGAAATGCACACTGTTTTTACTGCATCCATTACCTTGTTTCAAAATGATTTTAAACCTGAGATACAAACCTGAGCTATTTATACTAACAATATTTCTTAGGAGATTTTATATCAAAGAAATATTGCCGGTTTCAAACAATTGCAAAAAAAATTAAAAAGGGAAAAGCACTTTTCCTTTGTCAAAGCCTGTGGAAATAGTGAGAGGGATCCGCCATGGCTGTAGTGTGAGGGGGAGGACAGACCTGTGTGAGCGTCTGGACGTTGATGATGTTGACCAGTCTGAAGAGGAAGGTGAGCCTGTTCTCCACTCGGGCCATGTAGGACAGCAGGCAGCACTCAGACAGGACCTCCACCACTGGAAAACACACGCAATGATACTTCAAAAGGGTTGGCAACAAACACAGGCACTTCAACAAAGCCAGAGACTATAGTGCCCCTTAGGATCAGGGCTGCGTGCGTCACCCCACTATCAATGGTTGTAGATAAACCTAGCGCAGCATTGTAGTGTGGTATACATTTGCATTATTGCTCTGTTTGTAGGGTAGTGTTGTGCGTTCGCCCCTCACAGAGCCCACAGCGGCCATGAGTGGGCAGCTTTCTGAAAACAGATGGTCCCTGTTTCCACCCTGCTGAGGAGAGCAGTCTGTTCACCACTTTGTGATGACACAATCTTTGCCTTTCCCATTTGGAGGATTAGGATGCATGTACCAAGAAGGGAACAAGGGGAAGCAGGGAATGGTGTAACTCATGTCTCCCATCACATATAGACACAGCCATTCCGAGGTTTAACATGGCCAAAGGGTATTTGAACCCTTTGGCCATGTCAAAGCCTTGAAATAAAACACCCTTATTGTCTAAAGATGCATTTATACCCTCTAGCTATTTAAAACTAATTCCACTTTAAGATATGATATGAGATCATCACGCCAAATAAAACGGCCCCCATTTGATCAAAATGTTTTGGAAAAGGCCGTCTTCGGCGTCCACCTGTACAACCCTAAGTCCCAGCTGTTGAAATGCATTGCCCTGTTCCTACAGAGACCAGTATCTTACAGATACTGATTGATCCCAGAGGAAATTATGTGTTAGTTAATCCACTCAAGCCAGAAACATCAAAGTAAATATAATAAACTACTAATATTGCCACAAAATATAAATATTCCAATAATAGATCAAATATGCAATACGTTACTGAAGCTCGATAAGTTTAAGCATTTCATCAATACACAGGATCAGATGTTATAATCCCATGTGCCAAAATCCAAGGAAATCACATATTCAGAAGATCCTGCCGAAACCGACCTCATAAGCATGCTGGGCACTAAGCTACCAACCAAGAAATCATCACCAGTAAAAACATCAAATATGTAGCTCAAATAAGTAAATAAACAAAAAGGTGTCTCAGGTATATTTCAGGCATTTTTCACAGGTCCACTGGATATAACGGATAAGTGGCCGAGTTCAAAATGAATTCATTGACAACGCAGAGTTCCGACAGACTCGCTCACCGCATGCAGCGTAAGGTATTAAAGAGATGGACGGGTACCTTTGACGTCTTCTGTCTGGTTCTCGAAGCGGTCCAGGGAGAGGACGATGCAGCGCACCAGCATGTTGGAGTCCACCAGGGAGCTGTTGATCTGGGTCAGGAAGGTCTGGAACTGTGGGCGAGAGAGAGAGAGAGAGAGAGAGAGAGTGAGGGAGAGACGGGGGGGGGATGGACCATGGGGGTATCGGACCGGGCCCGTGCTGCGACGGAGACATACCTTCTCCTCCGTGTTGACGTATTTGTTGAAGCGGTTGAAGGCGTCAATGTTAAACTTCATGAGCTCCCCGAGCAGGTCGAAATAGCTCTGCAGAACATCTCGGGACGTACAGCCGCTGTCGATGATGCAGAACAGGATGTGCTGCGTGTGTGTGTGAGAGAGTGAGTGAGTGAGCGAGTGATTGGGTGAGTGGGTGAGTGGGTGAGAGGGGGGCAGAGGGAGAACAAAGCACAAGCTTAAGAACTGTGACAGAGCTGGTCAAAAAGGAAAGATGGGCTCTGCGCTGTAAAAAGCCTTTTAAACGTGTGCGAGGATTGTTTAACTACCTCCAGCAGTCCTCTCTTCAGGAGGAACATCTGGTCTGCGTAGGACGTGGCCCCACGCAGAAAGCTCTCCACAGCCCTCGCCTGCCAGAATCTGCACACAGCAAACACCAGGAGTTGGATATTGAAGGGAGCCAGCAGCAGGAGATATGCAAAATAAAAATAGAAAGGGGGTGGTAGCATTTCCTAGAATCTTCATTGTCTTCTGGGTAGCAGCTCATTTCCCCTTTGGCATTTGTTTACAGCGACAGTGAAGATTGTTGTTGTGTTTTGGAGATAATTGCTGTTTTTGAGAGGCAATATTTTAAGCACAGCAAAGCACGCAAGCCATGTCATTAAAGGTGACATCAAGTGCTTTCAAGTTCTTTAGGAGCCATTCAATTACAACATAGTCTTTCTAAATTGTTGGGCCAATTAGAGGATTAAGAAAACGCATGGAAAAACAACGCACTTCCAATATGAATACAAGGTGTTTAAAAAACAAAATAAAAACAAACGATGAGTGAGTCCACCTCTAAGCCAGGGTGGAGGTGGGGAGCGGAGCAGGGCCTCACCTGAAGGAGGAGTCTGGGGGTTCTCTCTTCATGACGGTCAGCAGCCTAGTGAGCAGGCCCTTCTTGCCGTCACACACCAGGCTGCGGTCCGTGTTGACCAGGGCCTCCACCTCGGGGATGTTGGCTTTCATGGAGATGGCGCTGAGCTCGTTCAGCTCCTGGCTGTTCAGCAGCAGGTACTTGTTCCTGGGAGGGCGAGGGGGGCAGACAGAAAGAGGGACAGAGCCAGAGGGAGGGGTCTTGGATTAATACATGGTTCACCGCCTATGAGGATGTGCAGTGTGCGGTACAGATGGGACATTGTGCGGGGTGTGGTGGTCACTTACTCGTGGTGATCACTGAAACTCTGCAGCAACCGCAGGAACTGGATTTTAAACGATATTTCCTGTTGAGAAATAAAATAAATACTTGTTTTTCATACAGCAATGCTGTGTATACCTATATATTTCTAATCCGTGATATTTTAAAAACCCTTTGGAATGTTTCACCACATTATTTGATGGGCCACCAACAACAACAATGTGCCTCAGTAAGTGCCCTCCTGGTTTTGTATTAGTATCGCATTGAATAGTATTTAAGGTAGTGATGCTTACTGGGCTGCAGTCACAGTTCTCGTTCTGGCCATGCACCACATGGTTGGAGGCAGTGTACTTCCTCCAGATGAGCTTGTCAAACAAGTTGTTGAGTCCCGGAATGAGACGGAACTCGGCGAGCATCTTGTGAACCTGATAACAGACATAGGTATGGAGTAGGGAGGTAGTTATGCTCCTTTACACAATCAACAACAATAATGAAGACTATTATCATTGGTCTACCAGCTACCAGGGGCCCTGATTATTGAGATGGTTTGTGGATAGGGACAGGCATGCCTTTAACAAAAAATATAACCTAATGGCGATCTGTTTTTTAATACCATGGGAGGGGAAGGGACAGTACGTTTCTATGTCTAGATGATATAAATACTATAAGTAACTATAACTATAATAAGTATAAGTTTAGCACACTTGCACTGAAGAACTGAAGCAAAAGCTACAAATGTTTTCTTGTAATATATCAACAGGAGTGATTTGTACTCCAGATAAGGACCTGCAGCGGGGGCTGGGACCACTAGCTCAAGCAGCGTACCTGGTTCCTCTGGCGGCCCATGAGCAGCACGCACAGCACGTAGAGCACCTCCACCTTGTACATTATCTCATGGACGATCTTCATGGACTGGGGCAGGTGGTGCCGAAGAGGGCTGGTGGCGAGGGAGCTCTCGTCTGAGGACTCTGGAGAGGATGGAGAGATGTAATGGTGAAATGTGCTATCAAGACACCGCCTGTATGAGACACCTGTAATGGCTGCTTGGTATCTGCATCACTTGTGTATTTGAAAGAAATATATACTGTTTAGCCTACTCACAAAACCATGTAAAAATGCAACCAAGCACTTAAGATCAAAATTATACCTTTTGTTTTTTATTTTACCCCACAGACCAAATTGAAAGAGAACCAGTACCCTGGGTTGACACAAAGAGGACGGCTGCAGTCAAAAAACTTTAAACCAAGTGGTAGGTTTTCGACCCAACGGTTCTGGTTTCAATCCCCAACGTCTGTCGTCTACCCATAGCCAGCCATGAGCAAGAAGCCAAACCCCCTACCAGCTCATCAGTAACGTGCATCTAGAATAAATGTTTTGGAAAAAAAACTGTGTCTGAGTTAGAGCAGACTGCTAGGAAAACATTTTCCCGGCGCAGCTTTGATGCACCGTTAAATCCACCGTAGTCACGAGGTCTGCCGTCTCACCTGTGCTGCTCTGCTCTGTCTCCTCTGAGGCCATCTGCATGAGGGCGTCCAGCACCAGGGCGTTGTCCAGCCACGTGTACCAGTCCTCCAGCTCCTGCAGGAAGCTGGAGGCCCCCGTGGCCTCGGACACCTTCCTGGTGGCCAGCTTACACAGACGCTCGATGAAGCCCGGGATGTTGAGCAGCGCCACTAGGGGGAGGAGACAGGGAGACCGTGAGGACTTTGTTTCAATGGGAAGGTTGTAACACATGTAAAACATACACATTTACATGTGGCTCTGCCTTCCCAGTGGTGGCTAGTCTAATGCGGTGCCCCGCATTAGAGCTGCACTGTCTGCATTTAATGATATTTTGGTTTTCCAGCATTTCCCCACCATTCAGATTCCAGATTTTACTTTCAGTATAATTATATAACTACTACGTTATCCTACATTCAATATATGTCATTATTGAATAATGATAAAAGGGCAGGAGGTCCGGTGAAATGCTCCTGAACAACCTTTAATCTGCATTACAACACCCCCACCACATTCATGTCCTGTGGTGTGTGCAGAGGGCGGCCTCCGGGGACACCTACCCTGGTTGACCTCGGCGCGTGAGGGGCTGTTGTTCTTCTTCTGCTGGGCGTTCTTGGCCAGCAGGGTGTGCTTGTCGTCGTTGCCCACGTCGGGCTCCGAGATGGTGACGGACAGGATGCGGCAGAAGTTGGCCAGCTGCTGCTGGTCGAAGCTCTGGACCAGGCCGGACAGGTTGGGGATGCCCTCCAGCTGGATCATCTCCTGAACACAAAGTAGGAAGATGTTGATCGTTACTAGATGTGTCATGCTCTTTAAATGCCTTACAATGGACAGGACCGTGTTGACAGACAGGACAGCAGATCGGATGAGAGCGGTCATGACATGGAGCAGAGGACTGCAGGCCAGAATCAAGCCTGCATTACTAGTTGTCGCAAGGCGTTTTGCCACCTTTCATTATTTGTTATTTTACAGGACATTTGGGAGGATGCCCAGATTAACACTTAGGGGTTTGACAATGACAGGACAACTACAAATTGAATAGACTTTAAAGGTTCTGCACTTTTATGATTCCTAACACAAGACGTCACCTTTCAGATTTCACAACGTTATTGAGAGCCACAAACAAGGTGTGGAGCTGCAGTGAGACTTTGTCGCTGACCTTTTTGGCCCCCAGGATGTCTTCGATGAGGGTGGCAGTCTGCAGGAAGGTCTTCTTGTTGTTCATCAGGGTGAAGAGGAACAGCACAAAGTCATCCCGGGCCGCCAGGCTCCTGGTTACCCCCTCCGTCTGAGGAGACAAAGGATCCCCGCGGTCATTCAACAGTGGGACTACGTTACTCTGACTTCCACGTGAATCCCAGTCAAGTGCATCAATGAGTTGTCCGGGATGATGCAACATGGATGACATAATATACCATTTAACTTATGCTTAAGTACGAGCAGACTACATAAACACTCAAAAGATTGATGTATACTTACACACATACAGCAGTTGTAAAGCACACTAAGGCAGTCCTTGACCAAGTCATCATTCACTAGGAAGACCAAAAACACAATTACTCATGAGCCTGTGTGTGTCTCTGTGCACAGTAACGTGTGTGTATAGTCTACATCGTTGATGGACGTCATAGCATGCGTGACATCAGACCTACTTACTTTGGTTTTTACTATTCTGCATAGTCACGGTGGGCCTCATCAAGATTTCAACAAGCAGCTGGAAGGCAAGGCATACAAGTTAGTATGCAGTTGGCAGTTTACAAGTCGTATACAAGAAAGAAAATACCTCTATAATACAATAGTAATAACAAAATCATTGCTATATGTATTTATAGTGCTTGACATTATTGTCCAATACCAAGAGCTGAGTTAATCCCTAACTTCCATTACAGGGTCATGTTGACATAATGAGGGTTATTTAAACACCATGATGGCCAAATATAAAATCTGATCATCACACATTTAGCATACAGCTGTGGGTTAAAATGACTCCATGCTGTGTTGAACTTACGTCCACTCCACCAAACAATTCAAAGGTGTATGTATTGGGGAAGGTGGATTCCTGAGCGGTCTTTCTGTCCTCCGTGACAAAAGACATGGCCTCCATGGAGAGTTGGGACAACAATACCTGATTAAAAAACAACCAAAGAGGGAAAAACAGAAAAACAAAAGATTTATTTAACGTTTATTGTGTGCTTTGAATAGGCTTCTGTTGATTAAAGCCAGCGCTGATTGAGAATGCTAGCCTGGGGACCCTTGAGTCTTTTTGTTTACCTTGAGTAGGCTGTGGGCATGGGAGAGGTCGCTGTTGGGGTGACTGCTGTCATGGAGTTTCTGCAGCATGGTAGGGATGCCGTGCCACTTGACTCGCCTGTCCCTTTCCTCCAGTAGGATTCCAGGGAGCTACAGCACAGGAATATAAATATGTGGATTCAATAGGAGGAAAAAAAAAAGAAAGGTCCTTAAAAAGGTTGTTGGTTTTCCTAATCAACAGCTTTAAGGAGAGGTTAATACAATACAAAGAAATTATTTGTAAAGTGAGTAGTGTGGAGTTTAAATGTATTGTTTTGAGTTTGTTTGCCTGCGTTTGCCCATTGTTATGTTGGCTACATTTCTCTTGAGAAAGTTTCAACTTCACAACCAGAATGGGAAGATTAAGCTTGTTTATTATGAAGGATTATAAGAACACTTAGCCATGAAACCATTGCCGGCTTGTGTGCAACAGTATCACGAAGACCCCTTTAGCATGACCGGTTTTAATTGACATACAAAACCTTCCAAACAAGCAAAGATTTGTTTAAGTTAAGGTTCAACTGCAACAGAAACAAACAAAGCCATTACATATGAATCCTACATTCGAAAACTATGTCATATATACCCCTACCTTCTATCACTACTTTGGTCGTATGCGGAAAGCGACTGATAATTAAAAGCATGCGAAATAAAACAAGCTGCATTTCAAAAGGCCATTCACAGCAGGTCTAACTTGGAGAATATTTGCCGCATTACTAGTGACCACATCACGTCCTTAATCATGGTACTGCATTGATCTAAATCCCAAATAAGACGTGGGCCACCACTGTAACATGATGGTTGTCAGAGCATCTTACAGCGTGTCGTAGGGTCCCTTGAAGGGCACACATAGTTATTGTTATTAACGTGGTGACGTAACCACCTGAGCTGCTCATCTGGCTTAGCACACTGACGACATGGTGGCTAACATGGTAGCCAACGTTCACATCTCTAGCACCACCAGCAACCGTTTTAACCCAGGTAGCGAGTCCCCACGGGTTTGAAAATGAGGAGGCTTCAAATGAGCACCAGATGCATGAGCGGAAGGCTAGGGGGGTCCACGCATCGCACCGTTAGCGGGTACTGCTTGGCACAGAATGCTAATGAAACGATAAGCTAACAACAAAGATCCCCTTTCGAACGAGATACTTCTTATTTGGACGGTGGCTCGAACTATTTTCGGTGATAACCGTACACCGAGTTTGTGTGTTTTATAAATACGCTCTACTGGTGGTAGGCAGAGCCTGAACAAGCGGCGACTTCGCCCCCACAGCAGCCTAGTGAACGACGTCTTAGAAGCCCCTAAGTCCCTGGTTGTTGGAGCACAGCAGCTAGTGTCGGAACCGTCCGCTTCAGGCCAGTGCTCCGCTGGATCGCTTACCTGAGTGCCTCGGTTGAACCCGTGGCCTGTAATTTGACAAGCTGTGATTTTCGTGACGATATTGCCATTGCATTTTCTCCGTTTTCCTCCAGTCCAAGGGGACTGGGACCCTTGAAGCGTCGCCATTATTTTTTTCTTCCTGTACTGAACTGTTCTAGGCAGGAAGTCCAACGCTTTGATAAAACGCTTGCGTTTCTATGTAGTTGAGTGCCATCTAGTGGATATTCGATGAATAATGTTTTGGTTTTGTTGGCATTGTTCAAGCAAGGAAATATCAAGCTTTATTTATACATTTATTTAATCGTTCCAAGTATTACATCCTGCTTACGAGATAGGTAGGATGGTCTACTCTATACATTATAAATACATTTCAAATCAAATTGGATACCAATGACATCACATAACAACTCTATACCACACTCCATTTGGATAACTCACATTTCATTCTTTAATTCATCGCCATAAACATTCAGGCCCCCTGGTTGGTTCTCTGCTAAATAAAGAGCCTTGAAATATAACTCCAAATAACTGTAGTGTCTTATCCAGTGTTCCCATCCTCGAGGTGGTATACAATAATAACAAAAAAGGCCAGCTTTTCTTCTGTGGGCGTCTCTCGTTGGCCTCACTCATAACATAATGTATTTCTTAGGTCCAACTCTGGTGTCTTTTCTTCCATCATACAAAGTCTTGTTCATTTATTTCCGTCATGTAGAGGTAGGAGCTGATGGCTTCCCTCAGGCCATCACTCACCAGAGAGTGCTCTGATTCTGCTCTGTTTCCCCTGAATAGCATCGACCTGGGCGAAGAGACAAACAATCATTGAGTGATGACATTATAGGCCTATGCAGGCGACATCTGATTCAAAAGATGAATGCATTAAGGGTGTGGCCATTAAGGAATCGACCAACAGGAACCACTCTGCCTGTTTTTATTATTTAAAACCAACTATAGACCAAAATGAATCACAACTGTCCTAAAATTACCAAGAGATGTAAGCTACTATTGGTTTATACAACATTGTGACAATTAAAACATGTATTTGAAGAAATTATGAGGAAACCAAATAAGATAATTCTTACATTTTAAGGCATTTTATTTGAGCATGCTTGAATAATGATTGGTTTAGCGGTTCAACCAAACTAGAACAAAACCATTAATGGTAAACTACAACGCCATATTGTGGCAACCGTGAGCACAGCCATACAAAAAAGATTTTGCACCTGCTGATGTCCTTCCAGTTAATGGTGGGTCTTCTGATCGCCAGCGGCAAAGGAACCGCTCTCTGTGTTGGGATGGTGGGGGTGGTGTTGTCTGAACCCAGGATGAAGCAGGGCATATCCAGAGTACAGCATAACCCATCAGGGAACACTGTAATAGGAAAATAATTGGATGTGTCATGTAACTATTTGCCCAACCGACCAGGTAAAGTCTGCCTTGACCCGTGTTGTGTTGTGTGTTGCGTCTTCCCTGTGCACCCACCAGTATAGTGCTCCACCAGGTGCTGCAGGCAGGAGAAGGTCAGTCTCTGGGCTATATAAAACCAGCCGTTGTCGATGCGGTTGATGCGGTAGTGCTTTACCGAGCCCAGGTACGACTCGGGTCTCATTAATACAGACAACGAGTATTGATCTGGGACCGCAAACAAAGAAAAAGATCAGAAGCTGGATTGAAGAAAAAGTTCTAGGGCATCACAATAGCATATTGGCTCGGCTGAGGTTCATTCAAAACATTCGTGATCATGGCTGTTTTGGAAAGTACAAAGTGAAATAACGAGCAAGGAGTGTGATTGGAATAAATAAAATAAAAAACATGTTTAGAGGAAAAGCCAACCTTGGTTGGACTCCGACTCCCGGACCAGGAAGGCTCCAGTGCGGTTGTGGGTCTGCATGAGCAGCTCCTCGGCCTTGTACCTGGTGAGACCTTTATAAAACCACCTGCAAAAGAACACGGTCCATCAATTACATTTTTCATTCCTATTTAAAACATTTTGTTTTGGTTTCCAAGTAAGGAAAGGTCACTGGAACAACACCGTCTACACTGTAACAACACCGTCTAGACTGGAGGAGGTCTGACACCGTTGCACACAGAAGCTCATGTCACAACAACCTAGAGGAAAAAAGGTCCTTCTCTGATGCTGAACAGCTGTCTACGTTTACCGACAAGAACTCCCCCCACATTTCACCCCACCCAGCAGCCCTGACATCAGTGTTGCGCTGCACCCACGCCCCTTCGAAAGGCGCTCAGGATGTGAATGTCTTCAGAAACACACACCTTTCTTCAAAGGCTTCATGCAGCCTCTTCCACCGGCTGCATCCGCAAACAGAGCGCTCGGGGGAGACACGCGCAAAAACAACGACTCTTGAGGGAGATTGGTTTTTCTACCCACTCCAAACTATATCATTATGCGATAATGCATTATGTAGCAGGGGTGTATTGGGATTTAAACAGTATACCCAAAAAGTGAGTCTGTCTGCAATAGAACCATGAAATATTTATTGGGCTTTATAAGTTTGTACCAAGTTGTGGGGTGATGGCCGAATGAGGTACGTTGGAGTGTGTAGCACGTTTACATGCAGTCATAATCGGGTAATCGGGTAAACGAATAAGACCTCAACAGGACTTGTAAAATGCATGTAAACACCTTTATCCGATCTACTAGCACAAAAATCGGCACGTGAATGTGGCTACCATCCATAAGAAGCGTATCCCTGGCCACGGGAGCGCGCATGGCATGCATTCAGTAAAGGTAGAAGCACACAGACGCTTCGTAGCACCACCCAAGGCTGAATTAAAAGTAGGCCTACATGTTTTCCTAAATGTGGGTCATCAACGAGGTTCGAAAGTAGTAACTTCGGGCACATCTGTCAAAATAAACGTTTTTTTCTTCCGACGTTTTTACGATCTTTATTTATTCATTGCGGCGCGGCCGCGTGACGGGGATATTCTCTGATATTATCAAACGCGACATGGAGTAGAAATCGATGTTTTCGGTAGACAGCTGTCAGTTCAACACATCTTTGTCGAATGCTGCCTGAGTTTGTTGTTGCTGGTGACGTAGAGGTCCGCCGGTCTTTTCATTAGTTTAAATGGTTACAGCGCCGCCCATCGTACGGAGCATGACATGTTTCGGCCAATGAATTGGTTTACTAACCGCCATGTATACCGGGACAATTGCAGTTGTCCAATTGTGGAGCATATTCGAACTATGGCTTTAATCGGATTAAGCTGTGCATGTTAACGTAGCCTACTGTGTGTCTCTGGAATATGATACTGGGGCTGACGAGCATCAGATTGAGTGGGACGCTATGACAAACGAAGCAAGGGCAAGGGATAAGAACATCTTTATAAGAGCTGGGTTTCCAGCCTTCTATCATAGAATGGAAAAAGTGATTAGTGGAGCATTATTTCTTTCCTATTTTGGGAGGGGTCTTCTTCTATATCTGGAGTGAGTGAATCATCTACCTACTGAAAATACAGCTCGAACGCAAAGTCAGGATCATGTAAATGTTTATACATGGGGGCTGCCGGGGGTGGTTGGAGATCCCCGTCCCACCCATGTGTCGCACAGGGTTCGTCGTCAACATTTCTGTGTGGGTTGTTTTTTACTATTGCTATGTCATATAATCCAACATGGGATGGAACACAAAGTGGCAAAACAAATTAAATAAAACCTTCATTCATTTAATCATCCAATGAGAAGCCAACTCACCTGTTAATCACCGTGGCCGTGCATTCGGTGGGCACGTAAATCTCGTGGCCCGTGCGCGCAGATTTAACCATCAAGAAATCCCCGTCACTGTCAAGTGGAAAAGGAAGAAAAATAACAGTGAGTCTAAAAGGGAAATGAAAAAAAAAAAAAAAAGTAGGTGAGTCTAAAACGGAAATGAGAGATTGGCAGGTCTGCATGTGGCAGCGCCACCAATGCCACCCCGCTCTCCCAGTCCCAGGAGGACGTTGGTCACGTACTCGGACACGACGGAGAGACGCTCCCCGATCCGCAGGGAGAAGCCGGCCGCGCCGTGGCAGGGAAAGTCATGCAGAGACACCGTGAGGTTCCTCTCTGCAGAGCCTGCGGGGATGCCTTGAAATGTTAGGGTTAGGGTTAGAGATGGATTGTTATGATTACTATTATTTAAATGAAATTTCGTATGTGTGTATTCAAATACATCACATTACAGCCTATGTTGTTTATCACATTATTATAACACCAAGTGTAATGTAGAAGAGGCTTTTATCCAAAGCAAGGTTCCAAATGAGATCAATCATAGCATTCAATCAATACTACAAAATTGTTTAGTTATCTTTTTATAGCTCATAGTAGCTTCATAGCTTCACAGCACCTATAGGATTCATAAAAAAAGTGTAGTGAAAATACTCATCCAAATTCCATAAGATGAAGTGAACTCATTGCACGTGGAATAGAACAATAATAATAAAACAGCCAGCAGAAGTCATACTAGCCAATTAGAAGGACAAGCATTGGCATAGTATGAATATCTGCTGCCAAAATGCAAGTCTTATTAGAAGAAATCTCTCAAATAGAAAGATGAATGATTTTTCTGTTTGAGAATCATAAAGTGCATCTTAACTTCTAAAGCAAAATATAGCTGACCCATACTCACCATACCTCAAAGTTGTTCTAAAAATAGTAACAGATGCTTGCACAAAGCCCGTAGTTTGATTGAAGTTAAAGGCAGCGTACAAATGCGGTTGGAAAGTGGCGACCACATTTTCCACCGAGAGCATACAAGGATGTGCTTGACTTGTGACCCAGTTTCCACCCCTTTTTCATTTATTTTGTGTCTTCATTTTCTGAAACATTTCCAACCACATTATCAGGTCCTAGGGCACACACACAGGACAGAACGTTGTTTTAGTCATCTTGCAGCTTTATTTAGTAGTAGTATAAATGAGTTGAGATCAGCAGACAGTAAGAAGCACTGGGCTCCACAGTGATGGACTGAACGTGTATCTTGTATGTTTATATATTTCTAAAGGTCATTTTCCACATCAGAACCCACTTATATGGTGGTTTTAATAAAAGGTGTGACCAGCTGGATGGTACAGGTCTAGTTCAACTGAACAACAATTATTAGTGCAAAACAGGAAAGAGTGAAAAAAAATAAAGTAAAAAATAAATGCGTGTCGAATCTATACGGGCCCATGATTCATTCACGTATCGTTTTTTTAAATTTTTTTGTATGTTGAGCATGTTGTAAGTGTCATATTGACATTACAAAGAATGAATACCGTTAGCCTCAACACTAATTGCCTCAGACACAGATAAATAAAAGCCTGAATGGTGTTCTTCTGTACAGTGAATGACATCTCAGCCACTGCACGCTGACGTCTTGTTGTACAAGTTATAGTGCATTGTAAAGGACAGCTGTGGCCCGGTGTGAACACAATACCTCGGAAATCAAAGACACATTATTAAGAAAAAACAATGCAAACATTAGGACTTGACTTGAGTCTTTAAACATGAAACTTCAAGGTAACAAAAACGGGGTTACAGGGAATTGATGTCTGCACAGTACATGCAAATACAGTCAGAGGGAAAGTAAAAGTGGTGAGCTGATTATTCTACTGGATTATTTAAATGTACAATACATTGCTAATATAGTGTTTTTTTCTCTCTCCTCTTCTCACGGAATGTGACGATGATGGTATATTCGTAATAGAATGGTTTTTTTCTTCATAAAATGCTTCTGTTAATACATTTAACTTTATTAATCCTCTTAACTAAGCACACAATTCATTACAGGTACCCCCTGCTCGGGAGTAGCTAAGGAGCAGGTTAGGAGAGGGAGAGAAAGAGACATTAAGATGAGAGAGGGAGAGAGAGGTGGGAGGAGGGGGACAGAAAGAGCAAAAGAGAGAGAGAGAGAGAGAGAGAGAGACAGAGAGAGAGAGAGAGCGAGAGCGAGAGAGACACAGGACACGCATTGCAGTTATCCTCAGGGAGAAGTTAGGGTGGAGGAGGAGAAGGAAGAGTACCGACTAAGAGAGTGGGGGGTGAAAGGTTGGGGGGGTGGTAGTGGGGCTCGGAGGGTCGGTTGGGTGGGTGTTTAGCAGGAGACCTCCATGGTCTGCGGGCCGGCCTGGGTGTCCAGCATGCCGGTGGCGCTGCCCTCCAGCAGGCTGTTGAGGTTGTTGCGGCTGCGGCTGCTCTCCATGGAGGCGATGCTGGAGGAGGAGGTGGTGCGGGAGCGGGCCAGACGAGTCATCCCTACTGACGACACTGAGGAGGGCGGGACACAGAGGGGTACGGACACACACGGGCGGAGGCACACACACACACACACACACACACACACACACACACACACACACACACA
>JAOPUD010000027.1:15707780-15728128 GCA_027122715.1 Trisopterus minutus
ACACACACACACACACACACACACACCTGGGCGGGCCAAGCAGAGAAGGGGGAGGTAACCTGGCCACATATCACAACAAATGGGGCCAGATCCCAAAACGGCATGTTTGCGCAAGATACCTATTGCTCGTTTTACACCTAATCCAATTTTTAGCTACTGGGGAACCATAGGCAGGCTCGGAGAACTCAATTATGTTAGAAAACCTCATAAAGTGACAATTTCATGCTATGGAACCTTTAATGTTGGATTCTTTCTTTACACGCCACTGCACATGCTCACAGACGAAGAGGCACAGAGTTTGAATTATTGAATATCCTGGTCATGTCCAGGTGGTTAACTTTTGATCTAACTTTTTCGAACCCACCCTCAATGGGGAAAAATAAACATTTGTGCTGAGTTGACCGTCCTGTTCAATGTAATTCATACATCCGGGAACAATGCACTAAATTTGGATTCAGAAATGAATCCAATCAGTTAAAATACCCCTTTGCCAACACTTAACCTCCCGACTTCTCTTCACTCAGAATTAATTGCCTATAATGTGGCCTCCATCTTCACTCAGAATTGTTAGTGCCCCAGTTGCTCAGGTCATGAGCTAGCCAAGTAGCGTGTAAAGACAAACTAAACCATTGGGTTTGTTTGTTTGAGGGCATTATTGGGAAAACACGTCCAAGTTAGGACAGCGCGTAGGTGCTTAATGTGTTGGACAAAACAACCGATACAGCTATGGTAGATGATAAACTCTGTCTGACCACCAATTTTGTAACACGGGAACACCGTGATAGGGCGAGTTAAACAAAAATCCCTAATGATTTACGAATGTACACATAGACAATGGCAACAATTCCCATGGGATCTTAACAAATGGGACACATCCATTTAAGTGACCACCTGTCCTCGAATAATATATTCTGCCGCAGCAGTGGAAACGAAGACCAGCGTCATACATACAGATATTCATTTTTACACCAAAGCGTTTCAGTTTACCTCTTTCACAAAGGGCTTCACGTGGATCTCCTTCACATTCTGAATCACCCCATCGTAAAACTTCACGGTGTAGGAGGCTGAGGGCAACAAAGTAAAATCAATATGATGCACACCTCCATGAACCAGCTCAGTGTTCGAGACGCTGCCATTTTGGTTGCATGCCGTTATATTAGGGGAACCCACCATCTTTGTTGACAGCCAGGACCTTAGCCGGGTAGAAGCGGCAATCTGACCAGCTTGCCAACACCTTTTCATTAACGTTAAACCCCTGGACATAGGACAGATGGGAAATTGGAGAGGGTTATTAGAGAATGTTCCTCAAAACATGATTGAAGACATGAGGGCTCAAAATCACCTTTAACGAACAGCCAACGCAAAAAACATGCGTCCGGCAGTATTGAAATGAACAATCATATGGTGTGCATCTCTACACCGACCGAGGAACTATTATCAGCTGGCTAGTTTGCTTTGTATCTACCAAAAACAATCCCTATTAAAAACATAAATAAAATCTGCCCATTTCCTGGTTAAGGTCACAGAAGAATCAATGTGAAGAATACACTACTGGACACTTAACAGTAAGAGACCATGAGGCACAGGCCTGAATTTATCACAGCCTCTACTACACAACATCAATTATTTATTTATATGACCAAACTGCAAAAAAAACATCAAACCCTCAAAACATCAAGGCCAAACTGAATTATGGCTCCAAAGCTGTTTCACTGCAGTTCTGCAAATCTTGCCTATTTACCAAATTGTTCCCAAAACATATTCCTTCTTGGTCTCCATGACCTCAAAACACAGCAATAGAGTGGGAGGGGATACAAAGAAACATGCTCAGCCCCTTCCCAAATACACATAAACAAAATTCTTCCCGGGCTGTGACTAAGAATAGGTCACCACCAAACTGACACAACCTTGTGCCCGAGCCAAGATATAGTACGGATACACAGCTTTGGTACCGATACTAAAAACACAGCCAAAGCAGAGCAAAGAATGAATTATGGGGATGCACTTACAGGCAAGGAAACGTCCTCCTTCAAGCCCCGTCTTCTGAGCTTGATCCGCTCCATGGGTCTGAGGTAGGGACTGGTCCAGTCAAACCACTCATCATAGCGGTGGCTCCACTGTCTGTAGTGGATCAGGACCTTCTCGTCGTCACAGTCTATCTTCTCTATGTTGGCAGCATACCTGGAGGGAGTAGGGAAGGCAGGAAGCAAACACACGTGAAACTCAGAAGAGCTTTTCGATAGCCCTTGGGACAAGGGAAAGATTATTTAAATATGAAATGTACAGGTGAATGCATATTCAAACGGTGCGCTCACTGTGAATGAATGTCAGTGATGGAGTTATTTGGCCTAGTAGGAGAAGGAT
The DNA here is from genome assembly GCA_027122715.1 of Trisopterus minutus. NCBI lineage: Eukaryota > Metazoa > Chordata > Actinopteri > Gadiformes > Gadidae > Trisopterus > Trisopterus minutus. The sequence goes on from JAOPUD010000027.1 coordinate 15,710,145, forward strand.
ACAGCTGAAAGAGCTGTATCCCTCCCTGGAAAACACACCGTCCTTATTTTTTACGCTTAGTAGGTTGATAACTTAAGGCCGGCCCCTCGGTGGAGAGGGTGAAAGGGGAGGAGGAAGGGGAGCGTTGGAAAACATTCCCAGGCACAATGACTCACCAGTTCTTGAGGCTGTCTCTGGCCTCGAGTTGAGCTCCCACCTCGAAGTTGATCCCTCTTCTGTTAGGGGGTGTCTTACTCATATTGCCCTCATCAATGGTAGCCTCCTGTAGATGCACACAGATGCACCGATTTACAGAATGGTCAAAACTAAACACAGCATGTGACCTTGACAGTTTACTGAGAATTGCCATGCTGTGTCTAGCTTTGATTACAATGAATGCAAGCATTCTTATGTTTGAATAAGAGTGCTTTCACAGGCACACAATGGTACAGTAACAATCAAATTTGCACCTGGTCTGTCATTATGTTGATTTATCGAGCAAGTAGCTCCTTCCGCTTTGCAGAACGCTACAAGTTGGGGCAGATCTAAGATTAAAACAGCTATTAGACAAAGAAACCAGCAGTACATATGGTGAATGTCGTTTCGAGCCTAATCGTTCCCAGCAAATAAAGAGCGCGATCAACTGTAGTACGATATGTAAATGTCATGCTCTCCAAAAGATGGTCTAATGCAAAAATCATATTAGCGTTTATAGCGCAATAATTCTCGTATTTGGCGAAGGGCCCCATCATCATCCCGCCATTAACATACACATCTCAAATCATATTCATTCGCCTGGAGTAATATCGTTATTAAGCCACCTAAAGCACGTCTTGGGTAAAAGGAATGAGCGTTAGTATTTGGTTTTATTCCATCACGACCCATTACCGGAAATCTTCGTTCTACAAGGCGACCCACGTGCTTTTGGTTAGACGATTTCACGTCCTCAATGAAACAATAGATGGCAATAGTAACAGCCCTCACGGTGCTTCGTACTCGTTAAGAGCCTGCATGCTTCAAGGACAAAGTTAACGGACCTGATATTCTATAAGGAAGGCTTTCATATCTGGTTAATAGATGAGGGCGGTCTATTCCTTTGTAATATGGCGAACAAAGTAGACCGGAATACATGACAGCCCGCCGCTATACTCCCACACTATGCACCTTCCGGTCACATCCAAACGGTGATCCTTTAAATAAGGCAATAATAACCATCGTTAGATTGGTGGAGTATGTAACGCGTGTAAGTATAGATAAATTCATGTTTTATGGGTAGATGTACACAGTATTTAGAGCTTCTTCGCCTACGCGATCAAAACGACGCTCTCAAAAAAAGATAGCTAGATAGATAGTTGTATGGCTATACACAAACGTGATAATTATTATTTATTCACCACAGTAGGAACCATTGTGTTCATATAGTAATGACAGTTTATTGTCCGGCGTTTAAGGAGTGGGAGTGGCGTGTGTGGTTTGGCGATTTCTACGTCACTAGATTAGAAACAATAAATTGGTTCCAGCGCCTGGAGTGGGCGGATCGGCGAGCTCTCATTGGCCCACACGCTGTCAATCACCGCATCGCCGGGGCCTCGCGCTGCCCGCGCCTAGGCCTACTTCTTCACTGTTGGTCTTATGGGAAGCATGGAGCGCTTTAAACTTCCTCAACAGAGAACAACGAGACCCGCAAGCAGCCCCGGAGGAGCTCCAAGCCAAACCCGAGGGCTGCAGAAACGTACATAAATAAAACCACAAACTCCATGAACCACAGCGCGCGTCATACTCGGACCACGGTTGTTTTGAATTCAAAGCAACCATCAACCAACCAAACCACATGCTGCATCACGTAATTCAGGTTGTTGGTGCAGTGAGAAATGCGTCTTATTTGGTATCGCGTCGAGATGGACACACTCGTGGTCCTTTAAAATAACGTTCGGGTTTCCTACCTTAGCTCCCACTCACTATTGGTCGATTTCGAAGTGAATTCCGCGGTATATTGCGTGCATGTACCACCGCCGCCGACTCTGTCTGGCTCCGGAGCACGCAGTTGTATTTCTCTACTAGCGCCACTCACCGCCGGCGCGGGTACTTTGGCGGACCAGTGCGCATGTGCGGACGTGAGAGTTCATAATCTTAATGATAAAGATCATTCTGAAGAAATTGGATTAGTATTTGAGCAATGTGCTTCGTTACCATTACACTTCACAACACTTCCATTCAAGACTGATAAACCAAACCAAGTAGGTCATCGTTATAAATAGAGAAAATGTAAATAAGTTAAACCGATTGTTTCCTCCTCCCCTCTCCAACATTCCAGTGAAAGTAAACCCAACGCAATGTTTATATTTTATAATCGTAAATAGTATAAAGTAGCCTCATCTTAAAATATGTATGTTTTTGGACAACTGACGAAATCTGTCTTTCGGTTTCCCCATACATATTAAACGTAACGTTGTCTACTCGTCTTCACAAATAACTGTGCGAACAGCGCCATCGTTCGTTGAACTAGTGCAGTTGTTTACTCAACCAAGATTCAGTAAACCTAGATAAACAGATAGATATGTAGGTATTCCTGATATTGACAGGTATACTATTTATTTAGATAGATAGACATTGAGTGATTTAGAAAATTGCATTGTTCTTCTCAGGCTTTTGCGCTGTGTCCCACACTATTTGCATTATTCCCCCATGATCTGCGCCGTCATGGTGAATCAAATGCAAAAATACAAATTGAACAGACGACGGCGCTGTTCGCCCAAACAGGAGCAGACGGCTGTAGTGACAGTTTAGATCAATGGGAAACGCATATTTTAAACTTAGTTACAAATAGAAATGCAATGCAATACAGTAGCCCAAAAACATTAATATTTAAACTGAATGTTGAAGCATAACCAAGATTATGCATGAGGAGAACGTTTCTCTAGGCCATATCTATCTGTAATATCTGTCCATCTCATTTGTTTATTTATTCTAATTTCTGCTACCTTCGCAACCCAATTTTCCCCTGTGTGTAGGCCTACAGCTTATATTTATATTATATGAACTTAGTGTTATTGATATTCTTGCTTGAATTGCACTGCATTATATCTGTAATTTGCTTCTGTAACACTATAATTCTCCTCATAGTAATGATAGCGTAATGTTATCAGGGATATACACCCATCAACAAGGAACTGTCTGTTCATCTGAACACACCAGTTTTTTTTTATATATTAAACCTTTTAAAATGCATATAATTACATTTTACACACTTCTTATAATAACCGAGTTGCACACATTTTTCAATTGAACAAAGCTTTATTTATCGACACTCATTCCATACTATAACAACAGGGTATGCCAACATACATATACACACATGAATAGTGGTTTGATTCAGTATTAGTTCCAAAGGCGGGAGGTCACAGCAGGGAAGTAAATTTTAATTACAAAACAGCCCACACATTACGTTTTTTTTGTTTTACTATTTTCAGAAACAGGAAGTTTCACCTTTCCCCTTTATTGGATTACACAACTAGAGTTAATAATATTTACAAGCATTATTTATTTACATTGCCAAAGCCTGAGATAAGGGAGGGACAAAAAGAGTCCTATCTACAGTTCATAGTGGCCGACAGTTGAAAAATACCCCATCTCGGTTCGGGGAGAGGGGGCTCCCATAGAAAGAATTACAATTTCCGACTGTGGAAGAGGCCTACTCTGACACCCGTTTTAATGCTAGGACCTGAGTCACAACAACAGGCCACAAAGAAAAGAACTGAGAACTCTGGTTAAGGGAAACCACACAGAGATATTTGAAAGAAAAGATTATTAACAGACGACTATACAATTTCATATTCACTACATAGGCTGTATCCCCATCCCCATCCCTCCTACAGTGTCAAGAGGTTCAAAACCGATACGCTTCAATGTAGTTGTGGCTGAACTGTTTGAAAGCGCTTCAAAAAACAAGACAGCCTTAAAACAACATCCCGCATGTGTTTTAAATAAGCGGCTCTCTGCACAATGTGTTAAAACAGTGGTGGTGGTGCTACTCGTGATGTTCAAATGAACATGATGATGATAGGGTTCTCTCACTGCAGTGGTTAAAAAACATTACAGGCAAGCTTCAGCTCTTTCAGTATTGTTTTTGAAATTTCTATACAGAATACGTTAATCCTGCATCTTTCACCCATACACTAAACATTAAGCCTTTCTGTATGCACACATGCATGCACGCACGCACACAAACACACACGCACACACACACACACACACACATTTATGAAAAATACATTTAACCAGGGAAAAAGGCCAATTGTCAACATTTGACATCTAAATATAAATAAGGCAATTAACGCCAGCTCTTTTACACCTTCTAATGATTAACATTAACATATAATTGAATATAGCCCAGTTTACCAATTTAATGGTACATTTCTGCAGAGAAATTATGAAATGGAAAACAGTTGTTTTTACATGCAGCAAAATATTCAAAGTATTCGAAAATAAACCACATATTAAACCTGTTCAGAGTAAATCACCACAGTTCCTCTTGAAGTGCTCCCACAGTGAATCTGTGGACTCTGTGTGAACGTGGTTGATGCCTCGTGTCAAGTGTGTAACTACGCAGTATCTACGCAGGACCATCTGGCAACAAAGATACAGTACAGACAGTGTGGCTAGACCATGCCAAATTGTACCACTCTCTTCCCTCCTTCCCCTTTAACATTTTCCAGTGTGGTTTTCTTTTGTAGACAGTGTTTTTATGTTTATTTGCATTTCCTCCAGCTGATGGAGACCGTGTGTGTGTATTGTGTGTGTGCGTGTGTGTGTGTGTCCTTTTGAAACCAAAGTCTAAACCACGCCCTCGATGAAGCTGGTGTCCAGGTGGACGATGAGCATCCTCAGGAAGGACATCTCCTTGCGAGTGTTCTCGAAGATAATGCGTGGGTCGTCCGACTGGCACCGCAGGCAGTTGGGCGCCATCACCATGGCCAGGTTGTTGACGTCCATCTTGGTGACGGACACGTTGGCGGGCTGAGCGAACACCTGGGAGACACGACAGAGAGAAAGAGAGAGAGAGAGAGAGAGACAGACAGACAATGAGAGAGGGAGAGACAGAGAGAGAGAAAGAGAGAGCGGAAGAGAGAGAGAGCAAGAGAGAGGAGGAGAGAGAACGAGAGAGCGAGAGAGAGAGAGTGAGAAAGAGAGAGAGCGAGAGCAAGGGAAAAATGGAAAAAGACAGCAGTTCAAAAAGAGTCAGCAGAGAGGGAGCTAGAGTCCGCAGTACACATAACGACCTTTGAGCAGATCAGGCCGGTGCCATAGCACCTCACTCTCGGCTCTGCCCTTTGAGGAAAAGTGGTCTGTCCAACAGGTTCCAAAGGTCAATCCAATATTGAATGTTTTCCCTGCATTGAATATTAAGTGAAATTTCATCACCATCATGGGTTTCTGTTTAGTTCAAGGTGTTGCAATCTGTGTTGCAATAGACTGAAATAGTATTTCAGAGACTCATTTAAAATTCTTCTTATATTAATATTCAGTAAAAGAAGGATAAGGTCAGTTCTTCTCCATGACCTTATGACCTCTATGGTCCGCTACACTCTAATCCTTCCCCATCGACACGCGTATTTAGCCTCTCCGTCGTGGCCACGGTAGGCTTACCTGCAGGAAGTGGATGAAGTAGCAGAGCACCAGTCTGTTGAGCTCGGGCAGGGACTGCACCACGTCAATGGCCGCCATGGGGTCGTCATAGTTACTGACACACTGCTTGTAAAAGTTCATGGGGATCAGGGGCTCCTCCAGCTCCCGGTACCACAGCTTCATCAGAGAGGCTGGGGGGTGGGGGGGGGGGGACAACAACACAGAGGTCAGTTTGCACTCATAATGAAACAAACACGCACACACACACACACACACACACTCTGTGGATTTACATTCAAGAACACATACACATTACTCTCACTACTCTGTGGACCAGGTAGAGTCAATTGTTTCTTGTAGATAAGGAATGCTTGAATAGATTAAAGTATTACCCTTTATTATATGGCTGATATATAATACAAATGATACGATCAAAATCTAAATAATTAAAATGAAAGAAAACTTAAGCATTCAATCACCCAACCAAATCATATATAATGAGAATGCTAGATCAGTCAGTGTGCCAGTGTTTGCTCACAGGGGACGTTGGGGTCTGAGAGGTTTTCTGGGATCCTCCACTGGTCCACCTGCAGCTTCAGAGCGTTCACCTCATCGATGTCTCCGGGTACCCTGAGGACAGACGAGAACAGGGGGACAAGTCAGTTACACATCTCGGCCACAAGAGGGAGCCACATGCACACCCATCCCACAGTGTCCCCCTGTGTGGTGTGGTAAATGCATTATTCATTTAGGGGCAATTGTCTCCAAATGTGTCCTGGTGACTTCAGAAATGTGCGGTTCTTTGTTGGCCGCTCCTCTCCAGAACCATAAACAATAACTGAATAAATATAAAGAGTTACAAACATGCCCTTGTCCAGACATCCCCCGCCCCATACTGCCGTCTAGAAAAGAGTAATGTTTGGTAAGATAAAGCACAGTCTCTTAAACAAATCACATTCTTTAACAAATTAAGTTTGACGGGCGAAAACCATTTACAAACACACTGCACGTCACGCAGGGAGGAGAGAGAAAGACGGGGATCGGACGCCCGCACTCAGGCGACCATGTAAACAGATATTATGAAGTATCAAATGAAACAAGCCTTTGGTTCCCCGGGAGCGCAGAAGGCCGTGTTTGTTCTCCCGTCTGCGCTGTGTACTGTGCACAGGGGGATAAGCCCACTTCAAACTCTACCGACCCAGCAGACCACACACATGTGTCTATGTACTGTACTCCCCGCCACGACCCAGTGTTTGCACACGTGCGCGGGGCAGGCACATGACACTCACAGACACAAACACTAAAATCCCTGTTCTCAGAACAACGCTGGTGAACCTTCTCAACTCCAGTCACACTACTCCGATTTTAGGCTAATAATCAAGTCTGATATAGACAAGATCCAATCTGGGTGCAAGGGGCTTTTCAAGTTCTTCTGCTTGATATTTGTTAATGACCCATCACGCTGCTTGAGGCGTGGATCAATAAGCAAGTTATGGGCGACTTGGAAAAGTCATGTAGACTGGCCACTGTAGAAATACACTTATTATTTATACCCTTCGGAAAGCTGCATCCACTTAAACAATTGATTTGTTTTTCTGTAGAAAACAAAACAAGGAAAACTAAACTGGAATGAAGGCGTACCTCCGCCTGGTTTATGGCCCAGGCTCTGCGTCACATTTCCCGAGAAGTTCTGCTATTGCATAGTAGGACTTCCGGATCCCAACTAAATCCGACTCTAGTCTCGGCATGCAGTCGGCTCGGCGCTCTTGTGTTCCGTGTCTCACCTGAAGATTCCTTCTGTTTGGGCCCCGCCCAGAGCCAGGACGTACTGGGAGAGCTGCACCTGCACCCACGGCAGCTTCCTGTCCGGGAAGAGCTCGCTCTGCCTCTCCATCACCTCCTCCAGGGAGCTGCCGAACAGGGAGGGTGTGACGATGGCCCGTCTGCTGTGGTCGATCTCCTCCAGGGTGGGCTTACGAAGGCCCTGGGGTGGAGGATGGAGAGAGAGAGAGAGAGAGAGAGAGGGGGGTGTAGAGAAGAAGGCTGGGTTTACTGCATGTGAATCAGCACCGTGTCTCCTTGGCCTGTGTGCATCTAGATAACGTCTGGAAGGAGGATGACTGATGATGTTTTTACCTGTGTGACTATGTCCCAGGGCCTACTATTATGTCTGACTGTGACTCAACACAAGCGTTTCTTTGTACTGGCCCCTATGGTTATAATTTGCTGATGGGAGCAACTTTCAACACCTTTTGTCAACCTTCCAAACATTCAAGTTAGCTGCGGTATCGAGTTTCTCCCAGCTCACCTTCTTGCCCCCTGTGATGGCCACCTTCTGCAGCTTCCGGTAGCAGAACTTGGCGTAGGTGCTGATGGGCAGACCTGTTGAAATCAGAGAGAGGACGTTAGAACCAAGGTACTATATATTCTAAACATAAAACAGGAACCAGCATTCACACCGTCCCCTGAAAGTATCATATGCTAATGTGTTTTAAAACAACTTATACTGGGAACAGAGCAGTGAGCTGGTGTGTGCACCAGGCCGGTGCACACACGGTGTGTTTCCTATGGGGGATCAGAGGGCGCCCGGCTCAACTGTCATGTGGAGGAAAGATTTGCAGCCGCAGAACAAAAGCTGAGGGAGAAGGGAGCTGACCCCGCGCATCCTGTTGGGTTGATTCATCAGAGCCTGGGAGACATGTGAAACAGGGCTGGTCGGGGGGTGGGGGGGGGGGGGAAACAACGAGGAACCCAGAAGCTGTCTGGGGGCCCACGCGCTCAGGCTCAGACGTAGGCTTGCTCCGGAACAGAGCTGCCTCACTGGAAACGTCGGTAGTTTTGTGTGGCGACATGCACGGCCTAGCCCATAGAGGGCCCGTTGTCACCCAAACAGGGAAGCGGGAGTAGTGAAAGAGCAAAAGAGCAGTGAGACACCCCCTGCATTTCTCTGCAGGACTGCTTTGCGGGTTTGAACGTCTATGCTGCTCGCAAGGAGGAAGTCATCTCTGGCCTTTAATGGAAACCCTGGTTGCACCCAAACAGTAGCGTCTGCAGCGTCTCGTGCAACGTCCCAACAACACCCATGGGGTTGAAGCTCCTGTTCCTCTAATCTCTCCTCCCAGGTATAAGAACCAGCAGCAGATGGAGAACGAGCGCACCTTCCAGAATGTTCCCCGGAATGAGAGCCACCGGATTTATGGCAAACAGGTGACTCGCATGTAGACTGGCCTCCGTCGTTAATCTCAAGCGAGTTTGACTATATACTTATGTCTCATTCACAGAGATCCTACCAACATTCAGCTCCCCTTGATCCTGGGAGGAAAAGGCAGAGATTGCTTTCCCAGAGTTCCCAATTCCTAGGTTGTTACATTTTCAGAAAAACAGGGAGAGAGTGAACCTGGCATGGTTTAAATATTCTACCTCCAGACGCAGCCCTATTGTGACGATGTCAAACATATTTACATGTTGTTTCTCACGCCTTGAAAACACAACATGGTGGCCTTGCTCTTTGAGTTTTGCCCCGGTGGACAAAGAATGTTATGGGCGCATTCCACCCTCATGTTAAAAGGCTCCGGGTAGCAATGCTAAGGGCAGGGTCCTCAACGGGATGTAGAGTAGACTGCCCACCCCCCTCTGACCCGACCCCCCTGACACTACAAGTCTTTGTCTCAGTTATTGTTTATGCGTCTCGGGCAGCAAAGGCCTGTCTTAGCTCGTCTGTGGCAGCGTTGGCTGATAATAAGAATAAGGCCCCAGAATAAGGCCCCTAAACCCCCCAGAGGAATCCCGTTTCCAAGCCCACGCCAAAGAGCCCATGCTAGGCAGGGCCTCTAGCTCCCACTCGCGTCTCCCTCAGACACAACACAGCACAGTCTCGGATCCACCATCCATCAAGTGGCGACAGCCGCTCTCATTATGCTGTTTGTGTGGCTGGTGAGGCGAGGTGTTTTGTTCTCCTGTGGTTGTCCTTCAGTGAGAGCAATGATGGCCGCACCAAACTGAGGGACACACAATCAGATCCTGTCTCTCTGTGACCAAAAAAACAAAAACAATAAAAAGTGACTCGGTGGGTGAGTCAGATGTTAAGAGTGGGCATATCTTTAGCGCTCAGCGCTTAGTCACAGCAGTGCGATGGCAGAACCCCCATGGCCACTGAGTCACGGAAGTGAAACGGAGACCACGTTGTAGTGGTTTGTGAAACCACGGTTGCTCACCATGCGAATGGGCCTTGTGGCCCACTCTAATGAGCTGACGGGCGGGTGAGTATGCATTCTTTTAAAATGGACGAATGACACGCAACGTGGGGTTGGAAATGAGGAAGAAAAAAATATATAGGGATCCACAACATGATTCACAGCATAGTAAAATGTCTACACACAACCCTCTGAAAATCCCTATGCTACATATCTTTCGATTTCTTATACGTTCCCCCCGCTATGCTGTCTGTGGAAGCCATCCGTCACGCCTGCGAGGGAAGAGAGCGCATCAGCGATTACAGAGTGTCTGACGAATGGCCAACTGGAGAAAAAACTTTCCATCCACACCACAAATGGCCACTCAAGACCGAGCAATATGTTAAATCTGTAAATGATTCTCAACAGACCCCAGGGTGTGTGTGTGTGCTATCACTGGGATCCCTCCCTCGTTCATATCCCTCTCTTACCCCATTTTGGGGGCTCTGTCAAACAGATCATCTTGAGCTAATGGGAAACGCTGCACAACTGACACTCTGATGGAAATATCTTGGCTGATAGACTGGGGGTGGGAGAAGGGTAGGGCCTGGGAATGAGATCAAATGCAGAAGAACAAGGAGAGCGGGCTCACCCTCTTCGTCCTCTGAGTTTTGTTTGCGCTTCTTCCTGGACTTTGAGTTCTTCTTCAGCTTCAGCTCCTGCTGCTCCAAGATGAACTGAGTCACTGTGGGAAAAATAAAGCAACATAGGTCAGAGGTGCAGAAAACCAATCACAGCTTCAGCCTCAGCACAAACAATGAGTATGTTTTCAGTTTTTGCCTCGAGTTAGAGTTCCCCTTTTAAATTGGAAACGGAGGGAAAAGATGTGGGAAAGGCACACCAATCAGATGGCTTTCATAGCAGGCGGAGAAAACACGCACACATTAAGCACACCAAGCGGGGGGGAGGGGGGAAGGAGGGGAAGAGAAAAGAGAGAAAGGTGACCCACCATGTTGCTCAGTCTGAGACTCACATTTCTTGTCGCTGCTGGGCTCCGTGTGTCTCTGGATGTAACCCTCCAGGTAGCAGCGGAACTTGGGCGAGGGGGCGAAGAAGGCCAGGCTGACCGCCATCAGCTCCCAGCCGGCCGCCAGGCTCCGGGGGCTGGTGTTGCCCGTGGTCTGGCGCACCAGCTGCACGTACAGCTCGTCCCGGAGGCCCGGCAGGTCCCAGCACTTGGTGACGATCATCAGGGCGCAGTGGCGCCGGTCCAGCCGCGAGGGCCGGTCGCCCATGTACGCCTGCACCAGCTTGAACATCTCACAGGCCTCCTTGCGCACCGCCCGGTTGCTGGTGACCAGCATGGGCTTCTTGATGGAGCCGCGGTTCCAGGAGAGCATGTTGGCGATGGAGACGCGGCGGCGGAACAGGCCCTGCGTGTGCATGTTGAGGTGCTTGCTGGCCCAGTCCTCCATGCCCATGTCGGGGGGAGGCGGCTGGCGCAGGGACCCGTAGGACAGCGTGTAGGTGGAGCCTCCGGGCCGACCCTCTCCCCCGTCGCCCGCCTCGCGGTTGTCGTGGGCGGTGGGCCGGTGGGGGCCCAGGGACGCAGTGCGGCCGTCCAACATGCCTTTCTTCCTGCTTTCCAGCTGAGCCTGCAGCTCCAAGGTGCCGGTCTGTGATAGGGGGGGGGGAAACACAGGGAAGTCGTCAGTGAGTGGGAAGCAATATAAAGAGATAAAGAGACATAAGAACCACAGAGGAGTGTGGTGGGGTCATGAGGGGACGGGGTGGCCAGCAGAGCGCAGGGTGGGGCTGCGTGTCCATTCCAACGAATGTCTTGCACTTGCACACATCCTTTCTCGATTTCACTTTTCTTTGGTGGTGAGTCAGGAATACCGATACTTTACTGAGGTGACCTGCCTAGCCCATAGAGAACCTGTTGTCCACACTAAAAGTACCAGGGGGGAAGTGAAAGAGAAACATTGCAGAGCGAAATCCCCTGCTAACTCTTGGAAAAAAAATACAAAAACAGGAAGGACTGATTTATGGGTTTTAACGTCTAGAAGGAAGTAACCCCGGGCTGTTATAGGCAACCCTGGTTCAAACCAAACGTTGGCGTCTGCATCGTCTCGTGCAACGTTCCAACAACACCCATGAGGTCGATGCTCCTGTTCCTCTAATCTCCCCTCCCAGGTACCAGAACCAGCGGCATATGGTGAAAGAGCGCACCTTCCAGAATGTTCCCCGGGAATGAGAGCCACCGGATTTATGGCAAACAGGTGACTCATATGTGGACTTACCTCTGTCGTTAATCTCAAGCGAGTTTGACTATACTTATGTCTCATTCACAGCGATCCTACCAACAGTCTGCTCCCCTTGATCTTGGGAGGGGAAGGCTGGCAGCGATTGTTTACCCAGAGTTCCCAAGTGTTAGGTTGTTGAAGGACCAATTATTTACTGGTTTTATTGCACAACAATTGGAGCCATCTGATGTCTACACACAGACCCTTTGGTCTTTGCTGCAGTTGAGCGGATATTTGATGTAGGAGATGTCGATCTACAATACTACACCGCAAACACCCTAATGAGAATCCCCTACCCCCTCCCCCACTTCTAAATCCCCACCTCCCCTTTACCATGCCACTTCTCTATCTGTGATTCCTATCTCAGGTTTGAGACCTTGTGGAGCCCCTTAAGGCCTCTCAGACACGCCGTGTAAAAACACCCAGGAACGGCTCAAGTTTACCAGGCACAACATAAAACACTCTGAGGTATCTTTTCAATGGGGGCCGTGATGTAATGCAGGGCCCAGAGCGTGCCAGACAAGCTGGAGTTTAGATTTAGGGTTTCTCCGTCAAATGGAGCAGATCCCTGCGGTTTTCTCCGTGTCTAGGTTGCTTTGGTCTTGGCCGGGATCCCTCGCTCGTGTGTGGAGCTCATCGTCTGAACATGAGCAGCACAGGGTCACTTGCCAGTAATGAATTGTAACCAGGGGCACGTTCGAACGGCCGGTGCTGTACTCAACAGATGAGGACATTACGTGTTCTCTGCCCAATTCCCATGTAATGTACAGATGCACCAGGATAAAGTGGGGATTTGGTAATGAAAATAAAATCGAGAGAAATCACACACAAACACCCAACACATTTAGTTTTTTGTTGTCTGGATTACTTCATTAAAAGAGTATAGGTTCCTGGCCTCCATCCTCCATCTTACCGGAGGAAGAAAATGGAATGCATAGATTCATGAAATGTCACATGGTCTTGCACACACAGCTACAGTATAATCCTCGTTGCCATTTCATGTGTGTGTGTGTGTGTGTGTGTGTATGTCTCTATGAACAGGCTTGGAAAACATTCCAAGACAGACTTAGGGGAGTTGGTGGCGGTGGTTGGCGGGGGTTTCTCAGTATTCTTGGACGGTGTATTAACCACTGTGGTCGCAGTGCTACCAGTAACCCTCAATAACAGCCTTCCCCCTCCCCTTCTACAATGTTCTGACAGAACCGGACCATATGGGTCGCAGCGGCCCTCCTTCCTGACCGGGGGATGCCATGTCCTGCATCTCCACTGGCTTCTATGGGCCCCTAATGTCCGGCTCCGTGGCTGGCACCCGAACATGGGATACATGCAGAGCTGGGCAGATGGAGGTTTGCGTAGAAGGGGGCGGAGATGGTGGCGTGGGTACAGTAGGATACCAGCCCCTATGCTAGGCCTGCATCCATCTCTTAAAGAGGGTTTCAGAATACTACAGCCTCTTAGGAGATGTAAAAGACAAAGGGAGCCGTGGTGCTCCAGCCATATGGTTTCCATCCATGGCCCCTAAAAGAAACGCTCCCTCTATGGTCGTGGTGGAGAAGCACATAAGGCCAAAAGCCATTATGCAGCGAGGCCCGGGTATGATTCAGCTGGAGGGGGCTTTGGGAGATTAGAAGTAGCGGAACGTGGAAATCTCCTTCCCTTATGTAACTGTCTGGAGGAAAGAGAATAGCTCCATGAATCCAGATCATGTGCACCTGAAGTAATAAGGCCAGATCGTACTGGGTTCCTTTCCACACGCGTGTCGTTCGGCGTGCATGCACGTGATCAACACGTGTGATAAATAACAGTAAAGTTATTCTGATGATGAAATATCCTTATCCAAGACATTAAATTTAATCGTAGGGTTGCAGGATTTTCTGCACACTCAAACTATTTGAAATCTCCGTCCCTGAGCAGCAGAAAGTGGAGAGAGGAAAGACACAAGTGGAATATTTGTGTATCAGGTAAGGGCTTGTGTTGCTTTGTTCCTGGGGACAAACCCTGCACCGTAGTGAAAGCAAATCCTTCACTAATCTTACAGTGAATGCAGCACTGGGAGGCACAGGGCGATTCGAGCAATTCTAGTCCAAATAAACTGAGTGCAAACAAACCGTGTGTGGTAAACAGCATATTGAGCTCTTGATTAGAGGACAAATATTCAAATGCTAGGGTTTAAAAAATTCAAACAGCAAATTTACCGTGTCTATTACACACAAACACACATAAACAACCATAAGAAACATACACAACGAACACCACATCCACCCACACGCACACACACGCACGCACGCACACACACGCGCACACACACACACACACACACACGCACACACACACACACACACACACACACCAACAACCATAACACACACACACACCCTTTCACATTCACATACACACACACACACAGAACGTGGAGTCACCTGTGAAGCAGGTCCTGGGGTCTCCGGTGAAGACAAGCTGGCCTGGCTGGTGACGCTCTTCTCCAGGGTGTCCACCTTCTCGTAGGTCCTCTTCTGCCTCCCTGGCAGCTCCAGGGGGCTCAGAGCCGGGTTGCTTTGGTGACCCGCCCTGCTCTGCGACCGGGCGAGCGCGGCTCCGGTCAGGTCCTCTCTGGAGGAGCACCTGCCCGCTGACGCACTCCCGCCAGCTGCTCCACCGCCGCCGTACCACCGCACCCCCCCGTCCACCGGGGACAGGGTCCGGGGAATCACCACCCCCACTCTCTCCCCCAGCTCCGGGTCCAGCCCGGCCCGCACCTCCCTCATGGTGTTGGAGCGGCTGACCACCTCTCTCATCTCTGCCATCAGCCGCTCGTTGAGCGCAGACAGCTCCCCGCTGCTGCCCACCGAGCCGGGCCGCCCGCCGGTCCCCGCGGCCCCCGCTGCCCCCGTCCTCCTCCGGCTCTTCCTCCTCAGGCTGGGCGAGGGCCCCGTGGAGTAGCCCGAGTCCTGGTAGATAGGGGGAGGCTGCGGGGTGGACGGGGGGAAGTCCTGCGATGCCTGGCTGCTCTGTCGGCTGTGGCGGGCCTCCATGGCGCGCTGCACGGTGGCCTCCAGGGCCCGCCAGCTCTGCTTCTTCTCTAGGGTGTTGGGCCCCGGGGTGCCCGGCTCCCTGTCCCTGGAGGGGCCCCTTTGGGCCTGGTGGGGATGGGGCTGGGCCTGGTGCTGGGACTGTGGAGGCTCGGGTCTGGAGGTTGGGGATGGGGAGCGGGTAGAGCCAGGGGAGACCTGGGACAGGTTCCCCTGTTTGGGGTCGACGTTGACCATGTGCTTGATACACTCCAGGCCGGCTGGGCTGTAGTCAGACTCAGAGGGGTTCCTCTTGTGCCTGGAGCCCAGGTGTGGGGGGCCTGGGTGCTGGAGGAGCCGTGGCTTCTGGAGACTGTGTGTGGGCGTCAGGCGGGGCAGGCTGGGGTTGTTGTGGAAGTGAGCCCCCTCCACCTCCATGTCCATGGGTGGCTCGTCGTATATGGGGCATTCGGTCACGGGGTCGTCATAGAGGGGGGCGGTGGAGCCGTACGGCGGGGAGGCGGGGCGCGGCGTGCTGGTCTGGGACCTGAGCAGCAGGGGGCTGGGGTGCCCGCTCTCGGTCATCACCAGGCAGAAGCTACCGTTGCTGCCTTTCCTCAGGTGGTGGGCCTGGCGCGGGTCGGAGGTCATCTTGCCCGACGGAGTGGTCTTGTAACCCTGGGCGGAGCCCGGGTGTCCCCCTGGGGACTTGCTGCCGGCGGGGTGAAGTGTGAAGGCGCTGGCCTTGCTGATGTGTGTGCTGGGCTGGACTTTCTGTTGCACTGAAGGACTGGCCTGGCTCCTGCTCATACTGTTGACCTTCACCAACATGGCCGCCTTAGAGCCCGGCGGAGGCTGCCATCTTTGAGGAGTGTCCCTAAATGGACAGAAAAGACAAGAACACACATTTGAGACAGGAGGAGTTTCAGCGTAGCTCACATCCAGGGCAAAAAAGGGCAAGCATTCTACTGTAAACAAGCTAATCTCTGCCATCGTTTTTATTGCACACTGGCCGGGCCAGCCAGTTGAAAAACAATCCACAAATTCTCCTCCTAACAGTTTAGTGACCCTCAAAAACCTCTGGTCTCTTTTTAGTGCAGCAGAGCATCAATAGCCTTGTGTAGCCCACAAAACAATAACGGCAATGTGTGCTGTGCAAAACCAGAGGCTAAAAACAACTGCTACGTAATGGACTGCAACACAGCTGTCCTCAATCCATCCAGAATGTAGCCTCTGGTGCCTCTGGCAGAGGGAGGCTGGTATCTTTTTTTTCTAACTTTCTCATGCCTGCGGAAAAAAAAGGGAAGATTCTGCTGCATTCCTACATACGTTCCAGACAGAAACATAACTCCCAGCTCAGATGGCCTCTAAGTCTGTTGTCTGTAAGGGTTAATGAGCATGGAGGGCTGCCTCTATAGGCAGGCAAGAAGGAGGATTTGCGTTGCGATACCTAAAGCGTTACAGTAGTCCAACAGCACCACGGTAAATCTCTGAGGAGTTAAAGGTTAATTCCTCTTCTCAAGGCATTAGAGGTTGGGCTAAAGTCCCTGGCCCGGTGGTACAACATGGTAATCCAGGTCAGCGAGGAAAACAATCTGTTTAGTAAACTGCACAGTCACCGCCCCTCCCCTGTCTGTAAGGCCCTGATCCCACGCCATGCCCACACACGCCATCGTACATCGCAACGGCACACCATGGGCAACTTGACCGTGGATAGGCCACCATCTGGTCTAATAATGACTAATTTGCTCAAATAATGTCCTCCTCAAGCACACTTTCTCACAAACACACATTCCCATACATACATATACATATACAAACTCACACACACCCAATACACTAATCGCCTAAAACCAAGGATGTCCTAAAGCAGGAACACACACAGTGAACTCACACACACACACACACGTCACACACACACTCACACATACACTTTCACACACGCCCACAGACACAGTTTGACAGCAGTCGTGACGCAGTACAGAATGTGCGCCAGGTGCGTGCCCTCCCCCAAGAAGAATCAAAAGGTCAACCCAGTCCTTGGAGCTTGAAAACCATGCCGGCACAAGCCTTTGGCCCTCCTCTACCTCAGCCCTCCTCACTCACTCTTATCGCCGAGGCCGTTGTTAACTGGATCAGAGCGGCTCACCTTCTGTCTCTCCCAGTAATCCAAACAGAAACACAGACCGGCCGAGGAGTCCACCGCTGCCCTGGGCTTTTTCCCCTGCTCTTTCCCTCTCTGGACTCTGGGACTCGCTGGAGAGCTGGGACAGGAAAAGGACTCACAGGGCGGAGGGAAAGAGGCGGGGTGACCCCTCACCCCCTCACTCCCCCTCTCACTCCCTCTCTCTCTCCCTCTGTCTCTCTTAATCTCTCCACAGCCCTCCCCACGTTTTTTTCTGGAACAATGAGCAAACAATTCCCCTGAGGTTCCTCGAGCCAACGGCAAACTTCCTTTTCATTTTTCTCGGCCGACACTCCAGCCTCTCTCTCTCTCTCTCTCTCTCTCTCTCTCTCTCTCTCTCTCTCTCTCTGCTACTCCCTTTACCACCCACGCCCACACCCACACATCCTCACACCCTCAATCTCTCAGAGTGGAGTGAGTCACACCACCTTGGTGGTTTGAATGTAAACACAGTATTGTCTTTTTGAGAGGTCCCGCAGATGGGACCCTGTGTGGCCATGCACACACCGCTAGGTTGAAGCCACCTGGGAACACCACGGGAGTGGCGCTGACGCAGGACCGAGCGACGTAGTTCACCACACACACACACACACACACACACACACACACACACACACACGCGAGCAGGAGCACGTGTGAAGACATGGTTCTATGGTGATGGATGCGATTCAGGGCAAACTGCCATTGCTTTGTTGCAAATGGTATTTGG
>JAOPUD010000027.1:15891703-15919609 GCA_027122715.1 Trisopterus minutus
GTGTGTGTGTGTGTGTGTGTGTGTGTGTGTGTGTGTGTGTGTGTGTGTGTGTGTGTGTGTGTGTGTGTGTATAAGGTACTTGCACTGGCAAACTAATTGCCGGGTACGACTAGCTGTATGGCCTCTGCATAACAGCTATGGAAGATGGAAGAAACTGTCTCCATGGTGATATGTAAGACACACTCGTGTAGAATTTCAACTGCTGGGGAGGGCCCACGTCGGGAGGGGGATGGGAGGGGAGGGGACGAGTTGGGGCGGAGAGGAGGCAGTGATAATTAGCCCCTCACTTGCGCTTTCCTTTCGGCACATAATTCCATAAACAATCCCCCTTTTAAGGTCAATAAAATGAAAATGGAGGTTTCCATAGAAAACCAAACTTTTTTTAAGCTTACCGTGAAAAAGTTATCCTTTTCTTTTTCGATAAAAGTCTCAACAAAGTGAGAAAAGATTAGTGAAGTTCATTGCCTCCGTCATACAATTACTAACATGTTGATTTAACTGTTTAAGTTTGCCATTGGCAAATTATAAGCTATAATTATTTACATTAGTAGGCTAGTCCATGACATTTCCTACTTATAACTATATATATGTTATATATATATATATATAAGCTACACAATATTGTGTACGCTGTGCTGTTTGCTGGGTATTTTATGGTTGTGGTCTATAGCTATTATCCTTCGACTCTACACCACACACGGTGCCCTTTTTTTTACTGCATGCGATTTGTATGATTTTGTGAGTGTGTGTGTGTGAGAGAGAGAGAGAGAGAGAGAGAGAGAGAGAGAGAGAGAGAGAGAGAGAGAGAGAACAGGAGAGAGAAAGAGCCTCAATTACATTCCACAGAGACCTAAGCGGGGCCCATAGCCCTCTGTTTGTGCCCCTTCCCCCACAAAACACAGAAGACTGACCTCCCCCTCCCTGTCAGTGAGACACTTATCCCACCCCCATCCCCACTTAGCCTCTCCACGTTGAAAGGAGATAACAGTTTGAAAGGACAGGAGATAGCCCTATAATCATTAATGTATTCAGATGGGTTTACCTGCAAACAACTAACAGCATGCCTCCCATTGCTCCAAACAGCGCCCCTTCCCCCGCGACACGACCAAGATGACGCAAAACTACACACAACCACCAAGAGCAAACCGGGATGATTAAAAAGAAATAACGGCTCAAGTTAGTATACCCAATTACAGAAACAAGATCGGATGCTAGAACACAAAACAGAAGGTTAGTTTATTAGAAGCTATTTGGCTGGGTCAATGTATTTGTTACACATTTCTAATACATAGTGAAATAAATAGACTTAACTAAAAGGTCAATAAATATATCTCATTAAAATAAATATTTCGACGTGTATTGATTGGTACATAGGCATCGTTTACTATTTGATTTGTGCGCAGGCCTCTCATGGTAGGCCTACTATTTGCTCTTGAGCTTCGGCTGACACGTTCGGCAATGAAAAAAAAAACGTAGTTGAAAAGCAGGGATCACATGGCAGGCAGCCCACATTTTATGGTAATTTGCAGGCAAAACGCAAACAAGCCCGACATTGCCATCTACAGCATGATTCCTGAATTGATATGGCGGGTAGGTCTTCGGTGTGCTGTCTCATGTTGCACACATCTATGTTGACCGAAAGACAATACTGGGCAACTGTTTAAAATGTGGTTTGTTCTTCAAATTGCGTCATGTCTAACTGGGGCAAACTTTACATGCAGGAGCCGAATCGTTTTCTCGCCGTGCAATTTTAGAATGAGTCAAACTGGGTCGTCTTCACTATTGCCTTACGATTAAGGGCAATTCTATGTAGCCTACTTCAAAAAAATGTGCCCCTTGTAAAATATATACCAAGAACTTTATAACTGCACCTGATTTTCCATACCAACGACACTAGAATAAAATCATCGAATCTTTTTTTGGCATACCGTTTTATAATGCGGTCGTTACATAAAGGCGTAATTAATTCGACCCCCCCTCTTGGCTTTAGCTAGTCCCTGTTGAAGATCTTGTCTCAACTGCACTACTACTATTATGGCAGAAGAGGTCGCTTCTTTACTGCAGCCTATAAGGAATATTATAAGTAGGTTAATGTTAGATTTCTAGATCACTCATCTCACAGCACAGTGCTCCTTATATAATCAACCCATATAATGTTCATTTAATTCATTTACTATTTGTTCACTTCATTCAAGACTACATTCCTGCGGTGTCCTGGTCTACAACATACATATTAGATATGTATAGATAGATATGTTAGATAGAAAACAGGGCTAGACAAGCATCAGACTTTAACCTGCATTCAAGAACAGGGTAAAAGGAATTGGCTGCTAAACATTAACACAAGACCAAAAACAACATTAATACACACAAATAACCATCTTGCTTCAGTTCTCCAGCTAATAATTTCCAGATAAATCATAGGAGTATGCAATGTAGGAAATAAGAGAGCTGTAGGTTATTAATTCAGGGCAAAATATGAAGTCAGATGGATTGCGAAATTACAAGATAAGAGGTTTAACTTATTGGCAATAACCTAAAATATGATCCTGGCATGTTAACTATTTAGGCTGCTTTCCGCCTCTAAGTAAATACAGCCACTTGGAGCCTACTTGGCCTGGGCCTGTATTTGTATAACAGGTTTTTTTCTTACTTCCTGTCAGGGACAGTTTAACATTTGGGTGTGATCTAGTGAGACAAAGGTTTCTATGAGCGTGTAGGCCTCAGGCCTGTCCATATGCACACATGTTATACTAGTCCTTGTAGAAGAAAAGATGGGTTTCATAACATAACTAGTTAAAGAATTCTTAACAGCGGTGGGATGTGTTCTCTGCAGCAAGTTAATTTGTGTGCTGGCTGTGTGCTTTTATTGCATTTTGATTCAGGCCCTGATCCTCTCGTTCCTCTCACAGCGCTTCAGACAGCCGACGTGCTAAACAATAGCGAGGCAGCCAGGAAGTGCAGTGGCCAATCAGCTGCCCCCTTACATTTCCCTCCACAACGGTGGCCACTCCTGTCAGGCTTTTCATGAGTGCAGTAGATCAGACAGCTCTGAGAGCCGAGGCTGTGCTCTGAGCAGGGTGAGGGCTGACAAGGCTGTCCTCCATGTTTAAATAAGCATTGATATATCACACAGAGTTTGTTAGCCATGCATCCACAGAGGTAAGCATGATTTTCCTTATTTTACTACTCTGTTGACGTGGCACCAGCCAATGTATGAGATTCATGTCCCTGAGTCATGCAGGTTCGTCTTGACATACAGGGGAGAGGGAGGCTCTCTGCCTGGCACCCCACATACAGAGTGGAGCCCGGAAGGAGAACAGAGCACGGCAGTCATGAGACAAGATGACTTCCCGGACACAGAGGAGGAGATTTAATGGATGATGATTGTTGACCTGAGGAAGACAGTTTCCTCTGGGGGACTTGTGGATAGGATTGCGGCGTGAGAAGCCAGAGATCCTGGCCTCTCAAAATGGCAGGCCTTGCTGAAGAGTTCTTCAGCAGCAGGAGGAGATAATGGGGAGCTGATATTTGGGGAGGGAAGCAGTGCTGCTATTAACATAGGGTCAACTGACAACACAGCAAGAACTGGGCTGGAGCATAGATAGGCGGTCAGATGTGTGGCTTCTTTTGGGAAGAGACTTGCCCTTTTTTTTTCCCCTCCATGTTTTTCTGCATCACAGTTCTCACCGTCACATCCCTTTTTTGACCACCATAAGAACACCATGAGACCCGTATTGGTAAGGCATAGTCCTGGGAACTCCAGAGACTGCTGATCCCTAAAGTCAAAGGAGGGTGCTTGTTTTCTAATCCAGTCTATTGATTCCGGGGTTATAGAGAAGTTGAATGGGCCCAATGGTGTGCTCGGTGGGAGTTCTGTGGGCAGTAGCCATTTGAGCAAGCTTCCCCTTTCTGTCCCTCATGCTTGAAGAATTCTGGGTAATGGTATGCGAGAGAGTGGAGAACGATAAGGCACATGAAGGAAATTGAGTACAGCCTTTCTCCCCCACAGTAGCAGGAACACTAGCTGGGACCTTGGACGAGGTGAGGCTGAACACGTGACACGTTGACCGTGACACATCGACTAACCCCTCCAGAAAGTCAACGTTGTCAGGAAGTCATGCTGCATGTCTTATTTGTGGATCCTGATTGGGCCGTCGCCTGTTGACATAGAAACTATCTTAGCCTAGATCAGGGGACTGCTGGCCCGGATGTAATGGCTGCCATTGAATTTTGCCTCACCATGGTCCGGCAACATCCTGCATTTATTTCAACCTGAAAATCTTTTCAGAGCCGGGGGCTTTTTTGTGAATGGGGAGTTTTGGTAATGCCTCTAATCCTTTCATTCCCCGCCGGTGTGAGGACTTACATTGGCGTACTTAGGTCAACGTTCGTCTGTCACAGAGTCCTCATTATAGCTGGTCCTCATGGTTAAATTATTCAACGATGAACCAGCCTGCCCCACGTTTCCTTGTGACCTCCATGGCTCTTGGTTGTCCTTCTGTCTGCACAGAAGGATTCCGGGGTTGTAGAGAAGGTTGTCCTTCTTTCTGCACAGAAGGACAACCTTCTGGTTTAAATACGGGTCGTGTTTACAGAAGAGGTTGCTTCAGTTTGGACATTCACTTTGTGAGCTTTCTGGTTATATCATAAATATTACCGCAAACGACCAATTATATGATATATTATGTTTGTATTACTGACGTGTAGGCAAATGGGAACTTCTGACGATATAGCCTGACATTGTGTGAATCAGTATAAAATAATTGTCGGCCATGTTTACATGGACAAAATATCCTGGGAAATAAATAGTGTTCTCCTCCCAATCATTTTTAGTAACAAATTAACAGATAACCAAAATTACACTTGAGAAAGTTTGTGTTACACAGTCGTATCTAAGATGTGGTTTGATGTAGTACAACAACATCCGGTAGATACATCTATCTCATGAGAGCATTTGGAAGGCATTGGGAAAGGATTGTTGGCAGTCGCCTGTGTGTTTTGGACTAGTAAGGGCCTGTGACATTTTCCGTTCTGTCTCATTGTTAAGGCCATCGCTGCTTTTCAGCAGGCTGGTCCTCTGGTGTATGGGCTGCCTACAGCAGTCTACTGAAGCGCACGCATCTACTGCCTGTAGTGTGCACAGCAGGCAGAGAGAGAGAGAGAGAGAGAGAGAGACGGAGAGAAAGAGTGTGTCTTCAAAATGGACGCCTCACATACACATACACATATGCACACACCCACCCACACTGTCTTAGAGCACAGCCAGGGAGGGAATCCGATCTGCACTGTGTCAAGGCTGTGGAACAGGATCCTCCATATTTGATAAAAGACCCAGCAGCCACTGTGGTCCATATGGGTTGTAGGGCAGCGAGGGACTTGGATATTTCAGGGTGGTTTCAGCGTTTACTGAGGAGCAGTCCTCTCTGCATTGCAGCATTGTGGCTGAGGAGAGAGTGGGGAGCAGAGAGCCTGTGTGGCACACTGAGCCCGTCGCCCAATCAGGTACCTCCATGTGGTGCTCAAACCAATCGGCAGCTCAGAGCTGAGGTTAAAGATTGACAATCGCAGCAGAGAGCAGCAAGGAGAGAAGGCCCCTGTGGGAAACCAGGACCTAACGTTTGCCTCATTCTTCAACGGCCTGAATAATCATAACTGCTTATAATACTGCTAGTAACAATAAGAGAGACTAATGACACAGGCTGAAGAATCTGTGTGTGAGTAAAGATTTAAAAGGTAGGCTGTTATTTCCTACATTTAACTATGGATGCTGATGTCACTTGTGGGTGTGGAGATTTAATTTGCCTATGATTCATTAAGTGTGTATTTGAATGTTTTTTTCTTCCCTGGTGAAGGGACTATGTTGATGTTGTTGTCATTTTGTCTTATACTATTACCCTGGAGTTAATCACATGAGGATGTTGCTGAGGAAGATGTTTTGGCACACGCAGGACAGACAGCTCTATGGGTGAAGAGGAGGCCGTAAAAACAGTTCCCTGCTCTCCCTGTTTGTCTCCGCAGAGCTAATCTTCCACACGCCTATCATTTTCTCTCCTCAGTGATGGAGGGATGAGAGGAGAAGGAGGAGGAGGAGGGGAACGAAAGGCAGACAAACAAACAGAGTAAAGGCAGCGCAGTTTCGAATCCGCTGATCTTTTCCACCGTTAATGTGCATGCATGACATTCTCAATCTGCACATTTAAACCTAGGGGACCTATCTTGACTTCCCTCAATTCCGAAGCCACACGTGGAAAGAGGAAGGAGCAGCGGGAGTCAGGGAAAAGGGCTTCAACAGTAACACTAGTGTACCTAGTGATGTCGATCTTGTGCAGGGCAATATTTGTGTGGAAGGTTTCGCCAAACATTTCCTGGAACCGCACATTGTAGCGATCCGGGCTCTGAAACGTGTAATAGAATACGAGATATGCCCGCAGCTTGGTCACATGACTATGAGGAGTCTGTCGTTCCTCTTGTGGAAGTTGTTTTAGTTTTTGCTTTTAATCGGCCACACGCGATGAAATGGTGTATCATATGTGTCACCAGTTTCATTGGCACAACAAATGTGTTGGTGGAACATGGTCAGAGATGGATGTGTATTTCCAACACACTGGTTATATGGTTGTATACATTTTATGACTAGCTCTCAAAATGCTTTTGGTGATTGGATCCTAATGGGTGTCCTCCTTTATTTGTAGCTTTCTACGAAATAATAAAGCTAAATGTAAACACTTCAAAGAGGTCTAGCAGACACAGTGATGGATGTGTAATCCGTCTTTGAGTGAAGAGTGGTAGCAGTCAGACCAACTGATTTGGTAGATGTTGGGGGTTTCTGTCTCCTTGGCTTCTGACCTTTGACCCTAGCCTTCTGTATTCGTTTTTTATATATATATATATAATTTCATATTTTTTTACATCACATATATATGTCTATTATATTTTTTGAATAACCAAAATAACTATAATCACTGCATTTCCATTGTATTGTTATTGGCATTGTTTTCAATAATAATAATTCTGATAATGATAATAGTGTAGCTAATATTTAGTCCTAAGCCTAACGTGACAAAGGCTCTATAGTAAGTCCTAGTGGCGGATGAAGGTTTGACGATGCCTCTCTCTTCTCTCTTCCTCTTGTGTGCCAGTGTGTCTGAGGAGGAGGAGGAGGCGAAGAATGAGACAGACACTGTAGAGGGAATGGAGATCTCAACACGATCCAAAGGTAAGAGGACACCATGTACGTAGGACTGTTTTTAGAGTGCACAGTAGGGCTATTTTTGTACATGACGACATGGGGGAGACGCTGCCGTGATGTCGAGTGACAGTGTGCTTCGGTTCTGGCTTCATGGCAGCATGGACTACGTTTTGTGTCTTGTGTGTGCTTGTGTGTGTGCCTGCAGCAAAAGAAAGATGGAGGATCTGGCTTTCACAGTGCTTGTTTTTGCATTTTGCTTTGTTTATATATATATATATATATACCCATATATATTGCCTCTGTTGCCATGGTTACTGCTCACATACATCTAACATACAGCATCAGTTCACAGACACAATGAAGCTGTTGTGCTTGGACATAGGTCTGCTGATGAGTCACACGTTATTCACGTGAATTATGATTAATGTCATCCATCATCTGGCCACCACATTGATACAACCTTTTGCCCGCTGTCAGCAGTTTCAGACGTGGGATCCGGGGTGGAACGCGTTGCCCAGAAACGCAAGGTGCCAAGCCCCTCCCAGTCGTCCAATGGCCACTCCTCGGCAGAGACGACCCCGAGTCCCTCCAAGAAGAAAAGGAAACCAGGGGCGTTGGGCGGGAACAAAGACCAGGTAGCGCTTTCAGTACTTTATATACAATAGTGGTCAGGGGGTCCCGATGCTGAACAGTAAATAGCAATGTATTGTTAATTAGTATGACTAATTAACACTATGAGGATACGCATAGTGACAGTTGAAGGTCCACCTATGAGTTGCACTTTTATAATGCATAAATAGAAGCACATTTATCTGTTGATGAAGTGCTGTTGGTACATTCTTGGTGTGTACCAAAACAGAGACAACTCACACACAGATCTCACTAATACAGGTATCAGTGTAAGACTTAGCAGTCGTTATGCCCATCCTCAGCTGTGTCATGTGCTGTTTGCAAATCGTAGTTCTGTTGTTTTCATAACACCCATTTCTCTGAATATCCCGGATTCTGACCGCGGTCCCTCCCAAACTCTCTGCCTTGTCTCTCTTGTGCTCCCCCATCACTGCAGTCGGAGCTGAGACACGGCCCCTTTTACTACGCCAAGCAGCCGGCGCTCAACACAGACCCCGTGGACACGGCCCCGCAGGATGGCAGGAACGACTTCTACTGCTGGTTGTGCCACCGCGAGGGCCAGGTGCTCTGCTGCGAGCTCTGCCCCCGGGTGTACCACGCCAAGTGCCTCAAACTGCCTGCAGAGCCCGAGGGAGACTGGTTCTGTCCTGAGTGTGAGGTACTACTCACCATGGGGAATAGATTGACCACTCAACCCCGCTTATGAACGCCTATGGTCTCACCTCTCGTGAGTTCATGTATTTGTCTGCGAGGGAGGTTAACTTGATGAGGCGGAAATGTATTTTGGGATAGGTGGTCATTTTAATTTGTGCATACAGCTTATGGATAGTTTCCCAAATGTATTGAAACACTGTGGTCTAGAGGGGCACTGAACACACTAGCAAATAGCAAGCAATTACTAAAAAGAAAATAGTTTATAAAGTGAAGAGTTGATAACTTTCCTCTTCTTCTTCTCTTTATTCTTCTTTTTTTGTGTGTTCCAGAAAATAACAGTTGCCGAGTGTATAGAGACTCAGAGCAAAGCCATGACGATGCTCACCATAGACCAGCTATCGTTCCTGCTAAAGTTTGCCCTGCAGAAGATGAAGCAGCCAGGTGTAAGTACCCTCCTCAGTTCCCCAGGGGAGACGGACAGCCATACCCATGGTTGGAGCCATTCTTGACCGTTCTCTCAGGCTACTCGCGCTTTCTATTTAATTTCTGCTTTCCCGAATGTTCATCGAAGGTAACTGCATTAATGGTCTGTGGCTTGTCATTTGGACAAGTGATTCTAAGTATGCTTTCGCAAACACGCATCAAAGGGTGTCATGTGTTTTTAGTTTTTTGGTTTTGCTTTCCGAGACAATTCTCGGATGTCCCGTATTTCTTTTGTGCATGTTATATTGGAACATTGATTTGCATGTTGGCTATAATAATCCTTTGATAACACCACTTAACCAACCACCACTATGGCCTCCCTGTAAACTCGTCGCTATATGCTGCGATGCAACAGACAAGGTGTTGGTTGGTGGTGGTATACAGCTGCCCCTCTCACTCTCTTTCAGGACCACCCCCGCTTGTCATCTCACCCCCCCCATGCAGCTTCCACGCAGAGAAAGACTTTTAATTGGGTAATCCATCACACCACTAACAAGACCCCATCCTTATTCCTGCCTCTGCTTGTCTCTCTCTCTCTCTTTCTCTCTCTGTCTGTCTGTCTGTCTCTTTCTCTCTCACTCTCTCTCTTCTGCTCCAAGCGGCTTTCCTAGAGCTGCATGGTGGTAGTATGTTTATGTGGTTAGCTGTTACTGGTTTAAGTTTAAGGCTGTTGTCTCCTGTTGCAGTTAAACATCATAGTTGTTTTCACTTTCTACTGCCTGCTACAGACCGAACCCTTCCAGAAACCTGTCTCTCTGGAACAGCATCCAGACTATGCTGAGTATATTTTTCACGCGATGGATCTTTGCACACTAGAGAAGGTAAAACAGCGAGTCTTATGCTTACAGCGGTTTTAAAAGTAACTTTATTTTTTGACCCAAAAATACATTTCCAATCAGGCCTTTTCTTCTTCTTTGTACTTAAGAACATAAAAAAGAAGATGTATGGATGTACAGAGGCCTTCTTGGCAGATGCCAAATGGATTTTACACAACTGCATAATATATAATGGAGGTAAGATTAATCTTTTTGCTTTTTTGTAATGATTTCATTATTCTTTTTGAATAACACGATTATCGCCTTTCTCTAGGCAATCACAAACTCACAGCAACGGCTAAAGTAATAGTCAAAATCTGTGAACACGAAGTAAGCATTTACTGAAGCATTTATATATATATAATCTGGTGAATAATGGGAATGAGGATGGCATCTTAATACTTCAGTGAGTGAATCATTTTATTATTGACTTGCAGATGAACGAGATTGAAGTTTGTCCTGAGTGCTATTTGTCAGCATGCCAAAAGAGGGACAATTGGTTCTGTGAGCCGTGTGTAAGTCACACTTTTTTTGTTTTCCTCAAAGTACTACCTGAGCTTCATTATTATTCACACTCTCTCACTTTTTTCTATGTTTGCAGAGTAACCCCCATCCTCTCGTCTGGGCTAAACTGAAAGGATTTCCGTTTTGGCCCGCCAAAGCTTTGCGAGACAAAGACGGACAGGTGGACGCTCGCTTTTTCGGACAACACGACAGGTACCATCCTCATGCTTTGGTTTTCCTGAGCTTGAAAGGCGTATATATAATTAAAACATATGTTTTGGGCTGTTGAACAGGAAGCCTTTTGCTTTGAAACCTTTTCCTCTAGGGCGTGGGTCCCTTTGAACAATTGCTACCTCATGTCCAAAGAGATTCCCTTTTCTGTGAAAAAGACCAAGAGCATCTTCAACAGTGCCATGCAAGAGATGGAGGTCTACGTGGAGAACATGAGGAAGAAGATCGGTGTCTTCAACTACGCCCCCTTCCGGACACCCTACACCCCCGACAACAACTTCCAGATGCTGCTGGATCCCTCCAACCCGTCGTCCACCTCGCTCAAACCCGAGAAACAGGAGAAGATCAAGATGAACTTTGACATGACCATGTCTCCCAAGGTTCCCCTGGTCCGGAGCCTCGCGCCTGGCCCGGGTATGGCTGGAGGCACAGCGGCCCGGAGGGTCTCCGTCAGTGACCTGCCCCGCTCCCCCATGAGCACCAACTCCTCCGCCCACACGGGTTCCGACGGTGAGCAGGAGTCGGCAGACAAGCCCCCGACCAAAGGCCCGAGTTACCAGTATAGCACCGGGGAGGAGTCCATGGACTGCACAGGTATCTCCTAATGTGTATGTTGGAACTGGTTCAGGCTTGGGATTCAGCTGATATTCCTTTTACATTATGATTTAGAATATTATCTATCGATTTTTTATAGCATCTTCGGCATACACGCAACCCATTCCCATAAGCTC
Source organism: Trisopterus minutus (assembly GCA_027122715.1). Lineage (NCBI taxonomy): Eukaryota > Metazoa > Chordata > Actinopteri > Gadiformes > Gadidae > Trisopterus > Trisopterus minutus. The sequence continues at coordinate 15,902,944 of JAOPUD010000027.1, forward strand.
TTCCTCAGACACCCCCAAACCTTTCCATTCTCCAGCTCCTTGCCCGCCGGTGGTCGCAAAGCAGGAGAAGCCTCTTCCCACAGCAAGTATTCTAAACCTCAACCTAGGTGATTACTTGAGTTACACTTATTTACTCCTTACTCAAGGAAAATCACAACACAGACATATTGTTAATCTCTACATTTGCTAGTTTGGATGCTAGTTTTGTTGTTGTTTATGTTTGGAAAGATCGCAGCAAAGCAGAGATGGACCTGAAGGAGTTGAGTGAGACGGTTCAGCAGAGGCAGGGAGCGGCCTCAGTTCTGACCTCACCGAAGAGACAGATTAAGAGCCGTTTTCAGCTCAATTTGGATAAAACCATTGAAAGTTGCAAAGCACAGCTGGGTGAGTGTAGCCCATGTTTGGTAGCACTGCAATGAAGAAAGTAATACAGAGTATTAATTATCTCAATCGAATTGCGATCGAAGGACTCAACGCAAACATTGATTGGCTGCATTGGAAGCAGGTTTGATATTCATCTTATTTTAACCGTTTGCTTTCCAAAAGGTATAGATGAGATCTCTGAAGATGTGTATAAGGGTGTAGAGCACAGCGACTCGGAGGAATCCGACAAATCCGACTCCAGCGACAGTGAAGAGGCCAGCGATGAGGAGCGGAAGCCAAAGGACGGTCCGGACCCTCCGGCCAGTGACCAAACCCCGAAGGAGCCTTCTGTTTCCACAGTCCCCGAGCCCTCTTCCCCCCGCAAAGACACGGAGAGCAGTCCTGAACATACAGTGGGATCAAAATCGGCCTCTGATATTTCCAGTCCCCCAGCAGCAGATGACACAATGAAAGACGGACCAGGCACCGACATTGATAAAAAGAGCCCAGACAGGACTAAAGTGACCTCGGCGTCCCCTGTGCCTCGAGAGAAGCCCCAGTTGAAAGAGGCGGTGCAGCGCTCTGTCCCAGTAGAGGACTCAGACTCTGAGAGGGAGCTGGTTATCGACCTGGGAGAGGAGCAGGCCGGAAAAGAGAAAAAGAGAGCTAGAAAGGACAACACATTGGCCAAGTCAACTCCTGCTAAGGCAGAAGGTAAGAGTTGCAGTTACAATTGAGTTTATTTATAAAAGAAAACGTTGAAAGTGCAGAAGTAGCTGGTCTTGGGTGTCCTTCCCAAACACACACATTTTTCTGCTGATATTTCTTCCCATGTAGGCAAAGTCCAACCGGTGCCGGTCGCCCTTTCCCAAAGCCCCGCTGCCCCCTCCACCTCCTCCAGTGCCGCCCCCCAGCCTTCCCCGCTGGCCATCCCCGTGACCATGGTCCCCCTCCCCGCCACCTCCCCCGTGGTCATCAGCGCCGCCCCTTTATCCACCGCCACCCTGACAGCTGCCCCGCCCTCCGTCCCGGCCACGCCCACGCCCACGCCCACGCTGAAGAAGCAGCGGCCCCTGCTGCCCAGAGAGACGGTGCCGGTGGTGCAGAGGGCCGTGGTGTGGAACCCCACCACCAAGTTCCAGACCTCCTCGCAGAAGTGGCACATGCAGAAGGTCCAGCGGCAGCAGCTGAACCAGCAGCCCGCCGCCGACTCCACGCAGCCGCAGGAGGTCTCGCCAGGGCCCGGCCCAGCCCCGACGCCTCCAGCCCCGAGCCAGGCCACGGCAGCAGCCACCGCCCCACCACTGACCCCATCGCAGCCGGCGCAAAGCACTCGCTACCAGACCAGGCAGGCGGTCAAAGGTACATGCCGCACTTTGTAATTACAGCCATGCAGCTCTGTCCCTGGATAGATATGAATAATTGTTAATAATAATATTAGATTTCCTTTATTTTGCACATTTCGTGAACCAAATGCACTGGATGACCCATGGGTGACTAATGTAGACATTTGAGAAACCCCTGGTACTCACCATTATTATAATTATTAAATTTTTTTTATAGCAGTTCAACAGAAAGATAGTCCATTAAGCAGTTCATCTTCGTCAGCCGTTACCCTAGTGACCAGCAGCACAGCATCTGCGGCAATGGCGGCAGTGTCTAGCACAGCGTGCTCCTCCTCCTTGATGCCAGGAGATGTGCAGATCCCTATTGCCTCGGCAGACGTGGCAGCAGATATTGCCAAGTATACCAATAAAGTAAGTAGGATCACCCATATAAATCACACAGGTTCTGTCAAGAAAGTAGCCTGTATTTATTCTGGCTAGGGATACTGCCTAGGTTTAGTTTCTCATGGTTATTAACCACAACACAATAACTTGAACCACTCATAACTCATGAACTACATGCAAGCCACATTCGTGGTAATTGATAATGGATAATAAAGATAATAATTTAACAATTTCAAATCTGTTGTCATAACTCAAATTACAACTTTTTTATTGTTCCAGATAATGGATGCAATCAAAGGAACAATGACTGAGATCTACAATGACCTTTCCAAAAGTACCTCAGGGAACACAGTAGCAGAGGTTGGTCTGTTTCATCAGCACCCATAGATTGAACAACACAATGTCCTCTGCAGTAACATGGCGTTTCAAACCATTGCTGTTGTTTTGTTCCGACAGATACGGCGGCTAAGAATCGAAATAGAGAAACTCCAGTGGTTACATCAGCAAGAGTTATCCGAAATGAAGCACAACCTGGGTAAGAGTTATTTCAATTGTCCTTGATCCAACCATATTGACATCAGCTGCTCATCACATTGAGTCCAATGCGATGCAGAGCTGACCATGGCAGAGATGAGGCAGAGTCTGGAGCAGGAGAGGGAGAGGCTGGTGGCGGAGGTGAAGAAGCAGATGGAGGCGGAGAAGCAGCAGGCGGTGGACGAAACAAAGAAGAAGCAGTGGTGTGCTAACTGCAGGAAGGAGGCCATCTTCTACTGCTGCTGGAACACCAGCTACTGCGACTACCCCTGCCAGCAGGCCCACTGGCCGGAGCACATGAAGTCCTGCACACAGTCAGGTAAACTGCCTGCGCGTAGTGCCACTCCAGGCCACAAGTGCACTTGTGGTCTAGAAGGGGCACTGAACACAGCTTACATGTGTAATAATAGTCAAACAATTCATTATTTGAATGTGGCGGTGCAATCACGTTTAATTGTTATCGTGTGCACTAAAAGCGTTCAGATTAAATGGAGACCGATTGAGCATTTGGTGAAAAAAACTAAAACAATCTACAAGAATGATTTCAAGGTTTTTCCCCATTAAGTGCTCTAGTGTCTTAACTGATATTTTCACATCCATCAAACATAAAAGATCAGATGCTTTGTTTTTTTGTTTGTTGTTTGTTGATTGCTTTTGATAAAAATACACATCATTGTAGTTAACCAGTATGTAACTGATTGATCAAAATATATTCACTCATATGAATTGTATGTCTGTTTTAAATGTGAAGTAAGAACCACTACCGTTTAGTTATTGAGCAGACACTTTTACCCAAAGGAACACTGATATCAGACACAGGTCATTTAGGAGCAGGTAAGGGTTAGGCATCTAAATAATGACTACTGCTAGGCTGGGGACATGTGAAACACCCCATTCTCTACACATGTTTCTTAAATGACATGCACAGTGCTTGTGTTAACATGTTTTTTTCCGCTTGTTTGCCCTGATTCTAGCCACTGCCCCCCAGCAGGAGGTTGAGACAGAGCCTGCAGCAGAGGGTTCAAACAAGAGTTCAGGACCACCAAACAGCGTCCCCGTGCCCCTCAGAGAACCTGCAGTCCCTCCTCTGTCGGATAAAGACAGCAACTTAGAGAAGAGCTCAGAGACTGTTAGTCATAACACATCTTTCCAAACTTGACTATGTACAGCTGTAAAAAAAATAACAACAAAAAAACGAAATGGTAAAATACATGTTCTCTTTACAAACTCTGTCAGCTGTGGGATCAACCTTTAGGAATGCTGCCTCCATTAGTTTTTTCTCTTTTTATGGACCAGTGTACACCCTGAGCTCAACGGACTCAACTAATTTCAATGTTACCAAATGCACATAAGGACTACATGTTCCAGTGATCCAATTTCTATATTTTTTGCCACTTTTCTTTGCCAGTGCCAATAAAGTGGACAGCATAAGCAGCCTTGTGTTTAGGGAAAGAATTTATCACGGTTATGAAAAAGAAGATCTAAAATAAAATCATATTGGCCACATTATTGTTTTGCTCAAAGGACTATCGAAAGGAATGTCTGTGAATTTCTGTAACATATATTTATTATGGTTCTTGTAATATTGCCTCATGTATAGTAAAGAAAATGTTTTTTTTTATGTGGGAAAGCCTGTGATTTTCAAGATTGTTTTGTCATATTTTCAATGTCCTTATTATTTCCTGTCTCAACTTAACATAACATCTTGTAGCAGTCTGTCATTATAGAATAAACCCCAAATTATATTGTAATTATAAAAGGTACAATATTTAAATTTAGAATTATATATCATCTCAGAATAATGCAGAACTGTAAATATTTTACCAATTGTTGCCTTTTTTATTTCATTATTTATTGTGATTTTTTTCAGATCAATCAACTTGCTTTTCAGTGGAGGCACTTACACGATTGTTGTATTATGCTGTACAGTAAATTTTACGTTGAGGAAAACCAAGACTCTGATGTTTTAATCACTAAATCACCGATAAAACAAAAGGGAACAATTATAAACCCAAAAGTAAGGTTAATCATTAATCCAGTCCAGGCACCAAAGAAAAAATGCTACTGAGTGTGGCTGTTAGTCTCGACAACTAGAGCGCTTCATCGCCTGACCACTGGAGGCGCTATGAGTACAGTACGGTCAGCCAGTAAACAGACAGCCATCTGCCGCAGTCAGGAACGCAACGCGGAGCAGCCACTACTAGCGGGAATGGAAAATGGAGGACTGACCTGAGGAATTGCGTGGACATAATATCGATGATTTGGTCGTAGGTGGGTAACTTAAACAGTACAGAAAGTAATGCACGCTGGTTTATAATGTGTGTGTGTGGTTTTATAATTTTATACTGTTGTCGTTTCACCATGGGATGCATAAATAGTTCCACGACGTGAGGCTGAAGACGACGCGGCTAATGAAGTAGCTGATAAGCTAGCGTAACCTTGTTACCAACCCCCGTTCATTTATAGCGGCTATATTGTGTCCAGTACTTGATGCCAATGTACGCAGTTTAAAGGTTTACCAATTATAACTGAGGAATCTAAATGGCCTAGTAATCGTCTTCACGCGTCCATGGCCTAGTCTGCCTTTTGGTGTTTCTCTACGGCTAGCATTAGGCGCTTCAGACCCCGTGCACGTTTTAGCATGATCGCTTCTATGCTATGGTATGTTCGTCAATTTTACAATTTCGATTGTAACACACCGAGCCACGCGGTCTTGGTTGCAGTGGCACATATAATACACGGATAGTCAATATCATTGTGGTCCATGACGGCAATCGTTTTGAATCTGGGATGTTGTTAACCGCTATGCAGCCATGCAGCTGTAAGTACGGGATTACCGTAGCATTAGCTATCTGACGTTAGTATATGATGCGTGGCAGTGGCTTGAGTCCGTCGGTGTGTATCGTTTTAGTTGATATACACTCACGTTTTGCTGTACTTGCATGTGCTTGAATGTACTGAATCGTTGGGTTCAGCCTGCTCAGAACGGCTGCGCAGCTTACCGCACGATGCAAAGTTGTACTTTGTCGTAATATTCATACTTGATAAGATACCACATACAACTGTACACTATTCAATAACGTCGTGGATTAGAATGTTAAAGTACTAATTTGAGATGATAATTATTGCTGGGCTGAAATGTATCCGTGGGTCCCCGCCCCAGACTTCGGTGGCAACAATTGTTCCTTTCACGTGGCTTGGTTACGCGACTGGCAACCGTCTTCCGTCCTCCTCTCAGCGATTGCGTCTCTTTTCCCAGGATAATCTAGGATTTTGTTCATGACGCATTTTTTTAAAAAGCATTTGCAGCAAATCAAATGTTATTTATGCATCTTGGAAAACATTTTTCTATTGTTAATCAATATTTTTGGTGATGTAAGTAAAACTTGTTTAAATTCAAACCCTAAACATTTTGTGTTTAGTGGTTTAATGATAGCTTCATAACATGTCCAGTGACACTTCTTTGATTAAGAAGTTCTTCAATTAAATGTAACATGAAACCATGCATAGTGTTATTGTTTCACCAACAAATAATTGCATGTACTTGAGATTGTCTAGCGTCTGTATATAATGTACAATGTTAGTCTGACGTGTGTTTTCCTCTGTTCTGAATATCCAGTAATCCTGAATCCACACAGATGTCTTCTAACTAGACACCTTTCTTTTGAAGAAGCACATTGTTATGGCCCATCACCACTGAACTGCAGGTACATTTAGAGGACGAGTTCCGTTGTTTTTGAAACGCATGCTAAGCTCTGGTTCTACTCACCGACTGATTTATATAAATCGGCACTGGTTATTATCATGTAGAACGCAAGCTGTTGATATATCTATATCAATATCATTTGACGGTTCCGACTTGTCAATGGATAAGCTTTTGGATGAGGCTGTTATCTGAATTTATCCATCTTATATTAAATGATTAAACAAATTGAGTCAAAGGCATTTCAAATCTGCCACAACACTGCTTATACTGTCTAAATTGCAGCAGTTGTAGATATGCCATGTACACTAGAAGAGTAACCCATAGCTGGTCTCTTGTGCTTGTCTTTTTTAACTGTAGAGCTTGAGGTTGAAAGTAGTGCTTGACTCCATCATCTATGGAGGAGAATTTGAGCCCTGTGCTCTCTCTAGCTCCCCAGCCAGAGCAGAGCCAGGAACCTTTGGATAGCTGCGCTCAAGGTACCTTGCACAAGTATCTTTTCACTTGGATGGTGGTGGGATTCATAGGCTTTCTAGAGGTCCTGTGCAATCAGTTAAGAAGTTCAAGGCAAGGCTTAATGCCCCTTAATTTGATCAAAATAATGTATTTTTTCTGCATTGGGCATCAATTGCTGCAGGGTACTCAGCCCATCTTTCCCTACATTAATGATTGCGCCTCATATCTCAGCAGTTGCGTCTTGTCTCACAGCCTATGTGATCCACAAAAATTTTGTTTAAGTATACAGGGGCCTCAGTAAATCCCAGAATACTGATCAAATGTGTTCTACCTTGCAGAAGAAATTCGCAAATCAAACTGCAACAGTCCTTAGTAAATATGCAGTGCTCTTTACGGGACCACCATTTGTGGGTTGTATATTCCAGTTGTGGAAACTAATATTAGTATTTTCTATATAAATCGCAATATTTGACTCAAGGGTGTGATTCCTACTGATCCGACCCTATGTCATTCCTCATACCAGTGTCCTATCTAGAGTAGATCTATGTTCCAGAAGATGAGATGTATGGTTTGTTTGGACATGTCTCTCTCGCTTTATGAGGTTGCAGATTATTGGCTAGTCCGTAAACTAGGCATTAGTGCCTGGTTTGCGCCTTGAGCTCAGCTTTAGCCTTCAGAAAGTATTTCTGGTTAACTAATAACTGTTTATCAACAGCTGCTGATACAGAAACTCAAGCGGAGGCCGAGTGTCAAGAGCCAGAGGACAATGGCACTAAAGAGCCGCTAGAGGAGTCTGACCAATCTCCCAAAACCACCGGCGAGGTGCGGAAGACCTGGGGTTTCCGTCGGACAACCATCGCCAAGAGAGACATGCCAGTAGAAGCGGTCGTTGAGCCCCAGGAGAGCCGCGGTGGCGCAGTCCGCCGCAGCGGCAGGCAGTCCAAACGCACGGACAAGCTTGAGGAGTTCCTCTCCTCCACGGCCAAGAGGGCGGCGCGGAGGAGTGGCCCCTCCAGCATCGAAAGTGGCGACCCTCCGTCCCAAACCCCGACGGACGCAGAGACCGCCTCGGAGGCCAGCTTCGACGGCAACGCCGACGCCAAGGCGGCGGATGACAAGTCCCCCTCCCCGGAGAGGAGGACAAGGAGCGGCACCAGGAAACCACCAGCCGGCAAGGCCCGGAGGGGCAGGATGACGAGGAGCAGTGGAGGAGGTGCCACCGGCACCAAAGACGACGGAAGCTCAGAGAACGACGAGGAAAGCGGCGACGATGCCGCCACAAAGGACCAGCCCCAGAACAAGAGCCAGGAGGAGACGCAGGACGACGTGGCAGAGGACTGTCCCAAAGACGAGGTGAAGGAGGGCGGGGATTTGTCGCAGGTCGGTCCAGAGCCGGAACCTGAGAAGCAGGACCAGGCTATGAAGGAGGAGAAGCCAGAGGAGCTCGAAGGTGAGAAGGTCAAAGAAGAGCCCAAAAGGGAGAGTGAAAAAGACAGTGAGGAGGAAGGCAAGGAGAAGCCTCCCGGGGGCTTTGTGAAGCGTGGGCCAATCAGAACCTACACCAATAAAAAGAAGGTCACACCTAATAAGAATGCCACTGTGACACCAGCTGTGGGTAAACCACCTCCTGCGCCCGCCATGAAGGGAGCCTTCACGGCCAGGAGAGAACCCAACAGGCCCAATGCCCAGCCGTCCACGCAGAACCGCAGGTCTCCAGAAGGCCCCGGCGATGACGAAGAAGATGACGACTCCATGACCACCACGTCTACCACATCATCCTCCTCTTCGTCTGACTCTGAAGAAGCAGGCTACGACCCCAATGCCCTCTATTGCATCTGTCGCCAGAAGCATAACAAACGGTACTCCCCCTTTCCCCTTTTTGGAATGCCTTATATGTTGTTACAATTTTCTATTCAGCAGGCATTTTGGTCCAAAGCCGGACTTCTGGTAGACTCAGACCCTTTGCCTGGGAGTCAAACACCCGTTCCACTGTACTATCTATGTATTTTATGTTGGTCTGGTCAAACTCATTCATTAGTGTGGATTAAAAGCCATCTGCCCTTGTTCTGACAGCATGGCCACTTAACGTTTTTATGTATGCTTGGCCCAGGTTCATGATCTGCTGCGACCGCTGCGAGGAGTGGTTCCACGGCGACTGCGTGGGCATCACGGAGGCCCGCGGGCGCCTCATGGAGAGGAACGGCGAGGACTACGTCTGTCCCAACTGCACCGCCCGCAAGAGCCAGGTGCTGCGGCCAGCCACCGGCGCTCTGGCCACGGGCCTGGATGCCGCCAAGGCCCTCGCCGAGTCCCGGAGAGCAGACTCTGGCTCCGGGTTCAACCAGGCGAGCGTGTCCTCGTCAATGCTGGGGGGAGCCGCGGAGGAGAAGCTCGGGGACGACCCGGGCATCAAGGGCCGGATAGAGAAGGCCACCAACCCCACCGGCAAAAAGAAGATAAAGATATTTCAACCGGTATGTTCTGGTGACGAAATAAATGTCTTCGCATCTCTATTTGCAGTTTAAAGCAGGAAAATGTTGTATTTAATTATTGTAAGGAATTGCACAACTTACTTTGTGCAGTGGTGTTTTAAAATGGCTCCATTTTAAATGGTCCTAAGAAATGAAAGATTAAATTGGTCAAAGGTGAAAAACACTCTTTTGCCCCCTGCAAAACACAAGATGCTAACTTAGTTTATCTTGGTTGGATAATGAGGACAGTGGTTGTTTGATGGCAGTGCCTTGATGACATCCAGTCGTCATTCTAATAGCCTTAGTGAAATCTGATAACCATCTTATACAATTAGATGAAACTGAAGGGCCTACCAACAACTTCCTTTGTTTTGCAGTGTAAAACAGTAACAACCGCTGAAACAATGGTTTGGCTGTTGGAGCGCTAGACGACTAATCATGGTCCAAAGCAATGTTGCATTGTAATTGTGTATGCTCCGTGGCTCCAAGCAGGCACTACAGCAGACAACGGGGCTGAAGTCACCACCTGCCGCTGACCAGAAGGTGGCGCCAAACGCGGAGCAGAAAGTAGCTTCCAACGTGGAGGTGAAGACCTCGCCGGCGCTGGGAACCGACCAGGCGGTGGAGGTGAAAGCCGACAGCTCCTCCCTGCCCAAGTGCATCGGGCCCGGGTGCGAGAACAACGCCCAGCCGGACTCGGTCTACTGCGGCAACGTGTGCATCCTGAAGCACGCGGCGGCGGCCATGAAGTCCTTCACGGACGCCAAGGAGCCCAAGGAGGAGACCCCGGGTCAGAGGAAGCCAAGCACCAAGTCTACTGCCAAGGTAACGCGGGACCGCTACAGACGCAGTGCCTTTTTAAGTCCTTCATAAGCTTCATAGGGGTCAAACGGACTGGGTCTCGATGGGTAGAATATTAATGCCGTTGTTAACTACTTGGGGCCTCGTTAACTTGTGATGTCAGGATTTGTGGCTGCTGAATCGGACTCTAGTTGTCTTGGGTATATCTCGTCCACCTTGTCAATAAAATAAACTTCTACACATCTTAATTTCCGTAGACTATCTATGATTTGCTGTTAGTTTTTGTGTATAGAAATTGTTATTTCAGTTTATAACATGTCGTTTTGGAGAAGCAGTTATGGGGGAACCCCCAGCATATTTTGGGGTAATCTCCAATGCATTGCCAGAATGTTTAAATGTTTTCTGATGTAAATAAACTGCCTGTTTAAAGTTTGGGTAAACCAGCTGCTAACGATCTATTGTAGCCTTACATTAAGGGTTTTTAATGCGATTATTATTTGGCATGTGTATTATCGTTTTGTGGTTTTATTTGTTATTTGAAATTGAGTCCTTGATCTATATGCTTTTATATTTGTAACTATATATATATATATATATATATATATTTATATGGCTATAGACATACTCTTGCTAAAGCTAGCCAAATGTTACAAATGGTGTAAACATGACATGAAACGAGTCTAACGAGTGAGCAGCCATGTACTTTCAAGTGCTGAGGATCCCAGATAGTAGATATGAACCATGTACACGGTAATGTATTAACTGACCTTTACGGATCCAAAATGGCGTAACCTCAAAGGCAGGCTTTTTATTTTTTATGATGAATCATTGACTAGGTCATCTCTGCCACCTTCCTATTCCCCCTGCAGGAATGTGTATTGATTCTTCATTCCACTCCCTAACCGTTATCTTTGTGGTTTGAATGTAGGGCTAGCTCAATCAGACATTGTAACGCCATCATAATGTTGGTTACAGGGAAATAGAGCTGGCTACATTTCTGTTGCAGGCTGCCTTTCTTTTTATTAAGTTATTGACATGAAGACAGTTTTTTCAGTCTGAATGGACCCCTTTAAAGCAAAAGGTGCATTGATTTATTGAATCGCAGTGGTGTCTTTCCACTGTAGTTGTTGTGGAAGGGTTTTTACATTAGTTGGGCTGGTGACTCTATTGAGGAAATCTTGATGTAATCTTGATCAAGGCTGTGTAAGAATGACATTTGCAGATTTTGTTCAATCAACACCAATGCAAACTAAGCATATACAAAAAGGCAAATCTAATGATTGGTGTTTTAAAGTGGCTCCATTTAAACATATTTTACAAGTCATTTTCCTAAGAAATTAAGGATTAAATTGGTCAAAGGAGAAAAAACACTATTGCCCCCCCTGCAAAACACAAGACGCTAATTTAGTTTATCTTGGTTGGATAATGAAGAGAGTGGTTGTTTGATGGCAGTGCCTTGATGACATAGGCCAGTATGGGGCAAACAAATCCAGTCGTCCTAATAGCCTTAGTGATATCTGATAACCATCTTATGCAATTAGATGAAACTTAAGGGCCTACCATGCAAATAAATAGCAAAGTGAGGAACAAGCCCAAGTTTCACAAATGTTTGCACCATGCATGTAATTTAATGTTTACACTAAATAACAGCTAATTGTAAATTTTTCAGTGATATTCTGGTGATGGTGTTACTTGGTGCTCAGCTATATAAAGGGTTAATTAGTCAAAAGGAGATCTACTGCATTAGCTGTCTTTAGCTGAAATAATGCTGGATAATGTAGTGTACTTCAGCCTATGCTCTCTCTACTTCTGCTGGTCACTCTCTCTTCCCATCTCACTGACTGACTGTTTCTCCCTCTCCTCCCCTCCAGAGGAGCGCCGCTGGCGGGAAGAGGACGAAGGCCACCGCGGAGGAGTCGGAGGACGACAGCGAATCAGACAGCGAGGAAGACAGCGACGCCGAGCCGCACCACGAAGACGACGATGACGAGGAGCACGCCAGGGAGCATCCGCCACCGGCAGCCGCTGCGTCCTGGTCCTGCGACCATAATTACAATGCCGTCACGCCAGAAAAGACTACACCCATATCACCAACAGTGTTAAACAAAAAGTGTATGTATCTCTTTAGACGGTCTCCGTAAATCACGCCTTACCACTGCCTATCTCTTCACACTGGGGGGGGGGGGTCTGTGCATACATCGGCTGTATGCATCCACATCCTAGTTGACGTGTAACCATAATGCCTTTTTTTATTAATATTGGTGAACCATGCATGAATGCACAGAATGCAGGATATTGTCTGAAGAGAAACCTATGGTAACGCCAGACATTAATAGGTCACTTGAATGTGTTGTGATATTGATCTGGAAGTATATTTTTCTTGGCCGGGTGGAAAGGTAAGTGACGAATGTAGCAAGGTAAGTATGTGATCATTTTCGCAGAGTTTTAAGTACAGGTTGTTGAAACTCAAGGGTCTCCGATGAAGACTCGTATGAAGGGACAAATGGCGGCCCAGCACTGATTCTCGATTCCTCTCCGCTGCCTAAAGTGCCTCCATTTGTTTGTAACTGAAATGAAATCACCCGTTTCTGCGTTTTCTTCACCTGTGCGAGTCTGCAACCTGATATCGGCAGCTGTGCAGTCAGTGAGGTTCAGGGTCCTTGCGTCTCCAGCAGGTAGGTTTCTGTGGCTTTTGTTCTCAGAGTTTAAGGGAGCAAATACTATAAAGCTACCGTAGCTCCCTGTTGACACTGGGCATGAACATGTCTAGCACAACCCTGGGCTGTACCCTTACTCTTCTGGGTAGCAGGCTGCTTAGCACTTTAAGAAATAATATTTATTGATTGTGATGCGTCACCACTGATGGCAAACTGGCTTTAAAATAAAAGGTGAATATGACAGCTTTTTGGATGCCTCGATTGATTGATGTGAGCGGTGTCTTGGCTTGCTGTGGGGTTGCTCTGAGCACCACTTTTTTTAAACGAGCATGGGTGGCTGACCCCACACACACATACGTACCTACCCCTGAAGATGGCTCCCATGGCCACCTGCACACCTAGCCTACCAAGAGGGGAAAAGGAAGCTCTGCCTCTGCCTCTGCATCAGACCAGACGGAGTCACCGCAGCGGGAGCTGAGAGAACCACGGCCGCACAACAGACCTTTGGACCCTAACCCCAGAAGGCCGGCAGTCCACAACCCACCGTGGAGGGCAGTCCACAACCCACCGTGGAGGGCAGTCCACAACCCACCGAGGAGGGCAGTCCACAACCCACCGTGGAGGGCAGTCCACAACCCACCATGGAGGGCAGTCCACAACCCACCATGGAGGGCAGTCCACAACCCACTGAGAGCAGAAGAGGACGTTTTCACACACCCTACACTTGATAGTGGCTTCACCTCTGATGGGTTTTTTTTTAACTCGTCGGTTTTTTAATTGCCCAGTTCTGTTGTCTCCTATGAGGGCTCAGTGAGTTGTTGGTTATTATTAAGAGCCACGGTCTGATGCACCGCAAAGGCATTTTGCTGTAGATGATACTTTAGGACTCTCGGTGGGAAGTTGGGGCAGTATCCTCACTACTGCATTTATACAGTGTGATATAATACCCAGCACTTATTTTCTCTGATCCTCAATGTGCTTGCATACTGATTATTAGGTGATTGACATTCAATGGCTTTGGAAAGACTTTTCCAAGCTTTTTTGGCTGCTTTGAATTTGTTATATAATGCTCTACAACATTTATTCAGGTTTTATACATCTTTGAATGATATATTGTCCTCTGTGATTAACTCCTCTTCAAGAGAACTGGATAGTTTCACATTAGTGGTTTGAATACTAAATATGGATTTGGAAAATAAGGTATTTGTTACATGTGGAGTGACACAAGGGCGCATTTTACTACAGCAGCTGAAGGTTTTATACTGACACACAATTGGTCGTATCTTACTTTTGTGCAATCGGTCCAGATTCATCAACCATTATATAACTGCCATGGATGAGTCACTGATGTAAGTCACCTTTCTCTCCCTTTATGCAGGAGTATAACAGCAGAGGTGGATTAGGGTAGATTATATTGATGTGAAACTAAGATCTTTTTTTGGTTCTGTAATGTGTGTTAACAAATTGAAAGTAGTATTACTGCTAATTCACTCAATATTCAACACGTTCTGAAAGGACAAGAATCTGTTGGTGTCTGCTGCATTGAACCACTGAACAGTGTTCAAACATAGCATACAGGGTGGATGAGAGTTAAATTATGACTGAACTCAAAACAAGAGCCAACTTGGATTTGCTTTCAGAATTTCACAAATACTATCATTACATTTGATCCATATTTTTTATATTTTGATTCTGCACTTAGCCTTAATATTTAATTAATTTTACATAGCTTGAAGCTGGAAAAATGACTAATTGTTGAACAATAAAACTTCAGCAGTGATCCTCCTGTTGAATGTTTTTCAGGATTGTGTGTGTTGGGGAGAGAGTTGGATTGACCTGTCTACGTCCACTGAAATCTATTACATAGGGCAAATGTCTCAACTGATTTGTATGTTGTACACATGTTTCACTTGTGTACGGTTGACACACCATTGCCTTGTACATGTGCTGTTTTGTGCTTTACATAGTTGGCATCCATATTCAAACTCTGAACATGCCGAACATTTCTTCTCCACCATACAAGTAGTAACATGCTCCTACAGTTTGTGTCATAGTTTGTCAAGTGTACGTAAAGTAAGAGTTACGCGTTATTAACAATTTATTTAATTTCCATATGTCCACAGTGCCCCCCAAAGAAGAGAAGCAGAGTGAGAAGGCTAAGGAGCAGCAGCCGGAGCCGGCTCCTGCTGAGAAGCCCACCGCCTCCACAACACCAGTCAAAAACAAGAAGTCTCCGGCCTCCAAGCCAGTCAAGGCCAAAGGCCGGAAGGCTTCCCCTCAGGGCAGCTCAAGGGCAACCAGGAAGCAGGCCACTGCCGCCAGCAAACCCGCCCCAAAGTCCAAGAAACCGGGCGCGCCTTCCGCTCCGACCCCTTCCACATTCCCAGGCGGCCCTGTGCACATCACGGGAGCGCTGAGAGTCACCAAGTCCAACTTCACCATCCCAAAGAAGCAGGCTCCGCAGAAGGCCCCCCCGTCCAACAGCCACTCCTCGTCCTCCTCTAGAGGTCCGTCGTCATCATCGGCCTCCTCTGCCCCGTCCGTCCACTCGTCTTCCAGGCCTTCCCAGCCGACCTCCTCCCCGGCGCCGTCCGGAGCCCCGGCAGCTCCACCCAACAACCAGATGAGGCAGAACATCCGGCGCTCCCTCACCGACATTCTCTACAAGAGGTGAGTATCTATGCAAACGTGAGACACACGAGAACACAATCAAACACTACCATGTTCCCAATGCTGGTGTCTCGAATGACCTTTTCCAGGGAGGCAAGGTTTCACTTAACGGTTATCCTGTGTGTGTGTGTGTGTGTGTGTGTGTGTCTCCTGCGTGTCCTGTGTGATCAGGGTGAGTGACAGCGATGACCTGAAGATGACTGAGAGCGAGGTGGGCCGGATGGCGGTGTCCATCGAGAAGGAGATGTTCAACCTGTGCATGAACACCGACAGCAAGTACAAGAACAAGTACCGCTCCCTCATGTTCAACCTGAAGGACCCCAAAAACAAAGTGAGTGTGTCTACAAAATGCCATCGGCCCTTTCCCCGTCGTCTCATTGACTGGATCAAAAATTGTTTGACACTGTGGTTGGTTGTCTTCAGAGTTGACTGCGAGTGGTACTCACATGTTGCTTGTGGTGCTTGTGTCAGGGCCTGTTCTACAGGGTGGTGTGGGGGGATGTTAGTCCCTTCAGGCTGGTCAGACTGAGTGCAGAGGAGCTGCTCTCCAGAGAGATTTCGGAGTGGAGGAAGCCTGACTCTGAGGTGAGTGTGTTTGTTGGTACATCGAAAAATGAGGCTTTGACATTTCTACCTCTCAAGCTAGACAAATATGTAGCACAATCTCATTATTGTTGAATTTAAAGAGTCTACATAGTGCAATAAAGGTATGGATGCCATTTGTCTGTTGAGTAGGCTTGATTTTAGGTAAACACATTGTATTTATGTATTTCCACGACTGATGATTAGTTGTTTATGTATTCAAATTCAGGAATCATAATCCCACTTGTTCTGCCCCTCCAGTCCCACAGCTCGAGTGGCCGATCCCACTCAGGGTACTCTAAATCAGGCCACAGGCGGGAGTCAAGCTCCCATAGCCTGGATCTGGAGGACGCTCCACCAACGTCAGATGCCGATGTATGTATCCCTGCTGCCTTGCCACCTTCTCGCATGGCTTCCGCTGCAGTAAGTGGTGGCATGCTCTTCTCTTCCTCTCCAAAACACGTTTCCCTTTTGCGGCTTCACTGGGTTCTACTGACATCCTAACAAAATGCTTGTGTTAACAAACTGTCGCCTTATGCTCGCGCTCTGTATTTCTCTTCTATGACACGTGTCTATTTCCTCAAAAGACCACCATGCACACGAGCAGTGCCTTTCGCCCCCCCACACACACACACACACAGACACACACAGACACACACACACACACACACACACACACACACACACACACACACACAC
>JAOPUD010000027.1:15919709-15930464 GCA_027122715.1 Trisopterus minutus
ACACACACACACACACACACACACACACACACACACACACACACACACACACACACACACACACACACACAGCGTAGCTGTGCATTGTCTACCGCCTGGTTATTGAAGGCGGAGACTTGAGCGGTGTTCTCCGTGTCCTCAGGACCAAGAGGAGTCGAGCTCCGCTCCGTCCTCCTCGGCTCAGGGGCCGGCGGCGGAGGCGGGCGGCGGTGGCATGCCAGACATCTTCAGCAGCATGCTGAACGACACCACCGCCGAGCACAAGACCCACATCTTCGACATCAACTGCAAAATATGCACAGGTAAATAATCATAACATGAAAACTGTGAACCCTTTAAAAAGAATAAAAGTATACAAATGATGTTTGTGCATATATATATATAGACAAATCTGCCCAGTTGACTGCAACACACACTATGTTCTGCACCTCCAGGTCAGAAGTCTGAGGATGAGCCGGCAGCCAAGAAAGCCAAACTTGCCAAGAAGCCCGAGGCCAAGCCGACCCGACAGGAGTCGCGTTCGTCCAGAGAGGCCCCTCCTGCTGCCTACCAGCCGCACATGCCTGCAGCCTACCCCCTTCCGGGGCCCCAGGCCTATCAACACCAAGACACCCTTTCCTACCACCAGATTCCTCCCGTGTATCAGCCCAGCATGGACACTCCCGTCCAATCCGAGCCACAGGCCCAGCCTCTGCTCTACCAGGATGACTTTGGTGGTCTGGTGCAGCCGGTCATGACCCCCGCACCTATCGCCATGCCAACCGTATCCTCTGTGAGCATCACCCGCAGGGACCCCCGCATGGCCAGGCACGGGGCCAGTGTCACGGTCACCCAAACCCCCGCTCAAACGCCGCCAGTGTTGCCCCTCTCGTCATCGGAGCCCCCAAACCCTCTGGTTGTCGCCCCAGTGGAGCTTGCGCTCAAGGGCCCTCTGCCTATGCCCCCGGCCCCCCCACCTTCAGTGACCTCATCTAAAGCAGCGAAATCTAGGTACAGTGTCTAGCTATTTGTGTTAGGCTAGTTATTAGTTATTGCCATTTTTTTATACACATAGACATTTTGTATATACTTATAGACTAATGCTTTGTTTTGGTTCTACAGTTCCAATGATCCTCCCCTGGATGGAGAGACGGCCATCTTCCTCCACGGTCAGGAGAAGATTTGGAAGGGGTTCATTAACATGCAGTCCGTGGCAAAGTTCGCCACAAAGGCCTTCTTGGTGTCTGGATCCTTTGAATATCTGAAGGAGGTTAGTGCTCTATAAACACCTTATAATAATGTCTATTTCTCTCGCTCCCATTCTTCCATGTATGTGACCCCATTTTTTCAATCTAATCCAAATCAATATTGTTTACCTTGTGCAGGACCTGCCCGACACGATCCATATCGGTGGCCGGATCTCCCCCGTCACAGTGTGGGATTACGTGGGGAAGTTGAAGACCTCCCTGTCCAAGGTTAGCTTCATAAATCTCTGTCTGAAAGACTCCCCTCCATGACCTTTAACTTAACTTACATTTTAGCTTATAAAATGAACATTACATCTTCTTTAATCTTTCTCGCTCTTTCATTCGTTCTTTCTTTCTCTTTTTCTTCAATTCGTTCTCTTTCATTCTCCTTCTTTCTTTTCACCCTTTCTTTCCTGCTCCATTGCATTCATTCACACTTTCCTTCTCTTTTTCTCTCTTCCATTCCTCATGTCTTTGTGTGGTTCTCTCCTTTCCTGCCTCTCCCCCGCTCTCCTCCAGGAGCTGTGTCTGATCCGGTTCCACCCGGCCACAGAGGAGGAGGAGGCGGCCTACGTGTCCCTCTACTCGTACTTCAGCAGCAGGAAGCGCTTTGGTGTGGTGGCCAACAACAACCGCCGCATCAAAGACCTGTATCTGATCCCGCTGAGCGCCCGGGACCCCCTGCCCTCCAAGCTGCTGCCCTTCGATGGCCCAGGTACGCACCGTCCCGGCTGGGGAAAGAGCCAAACCCCACACAAAAGTTTATAACACCCGAGTACGACGCCTTTGATTCAACCGCACGGTGGGAGGCTGTAGCCTAGTTTCTTTTATTTTTATACTTTCCTGGTATGCACCTCTGTACTAAATACACTAAATTGACACATATCACACGTTTGATGCATGGTTTCTGATGCAGGAGGGTGGGCAATTCAAGTTGGTGTCACCTTATCAATCCCGTTACTTTTGTTGGCCAGATTATTGTAGCCATTCCTAGTAGCATGATAAGACTCAATTCTAAACATGTGATCAAATTAATTTGATCACATGTTTAGAACAGAGTCTGATCATTCTTATCAATCTTATCATTTAGAACAGAGCCTTGTCTTATATATTCCATCATGAACATTCCTTTAATTGTTGCACTTTCTTTTTCTGCATTACGTCCCAACCTGGTGAGTGGTTTGCATGGTAGTCCCAATGCAAACCGCTCACCAGGTTGGTACTTAATGCAGAAAAATAAAGTGCAACAATTAAAGGAATATACATGATCCAACTCTTGGTGTTTTTATGTACTTATGTATATATTTAAAATATAGTTCACCCCAGTATTTTCTAAGATGTTTGTCTGTGTGCTTATGTTGCAGGACTGGAACCAGCCCGACCCAACCTGCTCCTGGGGCTGCTGATCTGCCAGAAGGACAAGAAGCGGGCCGGAGCTCCATTAGAACACGAGGAGAAACGCTCCAAGATCCAAGCCAAAGACGTGGACGACACAGGCCTCCCCAAGCCTTTGACCTCCATCAAAGCTGAGAAGACACTACGATCCAGCTTGGAAATTCCGTTCAGCACCACTCCTCCGGGCTCCCCGCCGCCCCTTAGCACCCCTGGACCCGCGGGCATCTCCTCCATCTTTTCCCTTCTCTCCTCGGTCAAGGCGCCGGCCTCCATGGCTGCTCCCCTCGGAACCGACTCGCTGTCTTCCTTGGGCTCCGCCGGCTCCTCGGCTGCCAGCGCCACCCCTCTCCAGACCATCCTCAACACTCTGTTCGGGAAGAAGAAGCACGACTCGGAGGCCTCCAACTCCCCCTCCCAGCCCGGTGGGGAGCCCTCGGCTACTCTGCTGGACCCCATCGTCCAGCAGTTTGGACAGATCTCCAAAGAGCGCCAGGAGGAGGAAGATGAGGACGATCGGCCGTACGACCCTGAGGAAGAATACGACCCCGGCAAGGGTTACAGTGCACCTCTGAAACCGGTCCCCACCACCAAGGAACCCGTCGTCCCCAAGCAGGTGGAGGCCGTGGCCGCTGAGGCGGACGATGTGGCGTATGACCCGGAGGACGACTCCATCTTCGACGAGGTTAAACCTGCAGTCCCGGGTCCAGCCAAAGCTACAGGAACAAACGGCCCACCAAAAGACCAGACCGACAAAGTGATATCTGCCCCGTTCTCCCTTCCCGACGCACTGCTAACCAAGTCCCTCCTTGCAAATAGTCATCTGTTGCAGCTGGGCAAAAAGGTTGAAGAGCTCGTGAAGTCTTCCTCTGTCACTCCTTTAATCAACCAGAGACGGGATCCTCGACAGGCTCTCGCCAGCAAGAGACAGCCCAGCCAGGAGGAGCAGCAACAGCAGGAGCAGCAACAGCAGGAGATGGAGGAAACAAATGAGAAGAAGCAGGCGTCTCCTCCGCCGGCAGAGATGCCTCCACCCTCAAAGCCCGATGTTCAAGAACCTGAATTGGCCAAAGTGGACCAAGTTGAAGGCTCTGAACAGTCAGAAGAAGAGAAGGTACCACTTGTGTTCCTGCCTCAGCAGGAGAAGAAGGAGGATGTTCTCCCATTTATGGAGTCAGACATGGAAGAGGTGTCAATTCCCCTGTTGGGTGAGCCGGAGGATCCCGAAGTAAAGGCAACTTTCATAGAGGAACAAGAAGACAAAGAAGAAAAGGAGGAGGAAGCGGGAGCTGAGACATTTATGGTCGAAACCGAGGAGGACAAGTTCAGCCTCTGGCCTAATTCTGAGCATATTCTCAAAACGGCAGAGGACTCAAAGTACGAGGAAGATCCAGACTATTATGATGACTCTGAAGACACAATGACGTCCTCAATCCCAGTGCTCACTCAGAGCAATGCAATGGGAGAACATTCCTCCCACATGCCGCATATGCCTCCTTCAGGCTACAACTCAAATAAGTACAGACCTCCGGCGGACCTTACCAAGCCTGCCAGCTTCCCCCCGCCCCAGATGGGGCTTCCTCCAATGCAAGGACCACCCTCGATGAATCGTCCACCACCTATATCAATCCCTCCGGCCGTACTGCCTAGGCTCTCAGGCCCCCCACCCATGCAGGGACACCCTCCACCCATGCAGGGACACCCTCCACACATCCAGGGACACCCTCCATCCATGCAGGGACACCCTCCACATATCCAGGGACACCCTCCACCCATGCAGGGACACCCTCCACACATCCAAGGGCACCCTCCACCCATGCAGGGACACCCTCCACACATCCAAGGACACCCTCCATCCATGCAGGGGCACCCTCCACACATCCAAGGACACCCTCCAACCATCCAGGGACACCCTCCACACATCCAGGGGGCGCCTCCTATGCATGGGCCTCGTCCCTCGATGCAAGGGGATGGTGGTCAGCAGTACGGCCCGCCTCCCGGGAGCTATCCCCCCTACCAGAACCAGTGGCGTGGTCAGCAGCAGCCGCCTCCTGGACCTCCGCCCCAGAATATAATGCCTGCCAGGGGACCATCGCTCCCCTTCCAGCGAGGACCGCCCCAGATGTTTGACCACTCTATGCCACCGCAGCACATTAGACCACAAGGGCCCCCGCAAGGTCTTCCAATGCCGCCTTTCGACGGACAAAACAGCTTGGCACCGACACGCTTCGCTGGACCTCCTCCTCCGCCATTCAATTTCCATGGTTCCCGAGGGCCTCCTCCCCCCTTCACCGGCCCTCCTCATTATGACAACCGACCCCCGCCCCAGCCCCACTTCCCCGGACCCCGGGCACCGCCGCCCGCTCCCTACCGGGATCATGTGACCCAGGCCCCCATGGCCGAGCCCCCACGAGGCCCCGTCGACCAGTATAGCAAAGAAGGCGCAAGTGCTTTCAAGCCGGCCATGGACCCACACCAACACCCCAATCCTCTGCACATGTATAAAGACAACCAAGCACCAGCTCCCTCGCCGGGTCCCTCCTTCAGGGGCCCACTGCCGGATCCCTATCCAGACCGACGAGGTCCGCCTGAGGACAGCAGCCAGTCCTTCCATCCGCATAGCCACTACAGAGACCCCCGAGCTCACTCCCCGCCCCAACACCGGGGATCCTTCGAGGACCCCCGGGGCCCAGCTCCTCCAGAGAACCGGGGACACGCACCTCATCAATTCATCGCCGAGCGGTACCGCCTCGAAAGACTGCCGGATGAGATAAGACCCCCGCGCCACAGCGGGCCACTCCTGCCGACCCCGTCCGAGGGCCCAATAGTGCCTCCGGGCCGCATGGGAGGCCAGAGTCCAGACCTCCACAGGGAGGAGCACTGGCGCCAGCACTCCCCTGACATGAGGAGAAGGAGCAGCTCCCAGTGCGAGGACTCTGAGCCTCGCGGCCTAGAACGCCTGAGCCGCTTCGACGGAGGCCACCGAGAACCATCTGCCGGACCGGCGCACCTCCCCGAGGAGAGGCAGAGAGAGATGGCCGAGGACCGCCGCAGGGACAGGGATCGGGAAGGCCCCCCCCAGGCGGGCAGGCCCTCCTGGGACCGGGATCGGGACCGAGCCCAGGGTAAGCGCTGGAGCCGAGAGCGGGAGTGGGACAGAAGCAGAGAGAGAGACCGGGAGAGAGACGGAGAACGAAGCCGGGAGCGCAGCAGGGAACACAGTAGGGGTCAAGAGGTGGAGAGACACCGGGACCCAGAGGGGGAGAGGCACAGGGACCCAGAGGGGGAGAGGCACCGGGACCCAGAGGGGGAGAGACACCGGGACCCAGAGGGGGACAGACACCGGGACCCAGAGGCAAACAAGAGACGCGACCGGGAGCGAGTCCGGGACAGAGAGAGGGATCGAGGAAGGGAGAGGGACCCGGAGAGGAGGGAGGGAGAGAGGAAGGAAGGAGACAGAAGGGAAGGAGAGAGGAGCGAAGGAGACAGGCGAGAAGGCGATAGGAGAGAGGGGGAGAGACTGGAGAGGCTGGAGAGACTGGAGAGGCAGGAGAGGCGGGAGGAAGAGAGGCTGGAGAGGAGGGAAGTAGAGAGGCGGGAAGGAGAGAGGAGGGAGGGAGAGAGGCAGGAGAGGAGGGAAGGAGAGAGGCGTGAGGGAGAGAGGCGTGAGGGAGACAGGCGTGAGGGAGAGACGAAGGAAGGGGAGAAAAAGGATGGTGAAAGGAAGGAGGGAGAAAGGAAGGAGGGAGAGAAGAGGGAGGGAGAGAGGAGGGAGGGGGAAAGGAAGGAGGGAGAGAGGAGGGAGGGGGAAAGGAAGGAGGGAGAAAGGAAGGAGGGGGAAAGGAAGGAGGGGGAAAGGAAGGAGGGAGAGAGGAGAGAGGGGGAAAGGAAGGAAGGAGAGAAGAAGGAAGGAGAGAAGAAGGAAGGGGAGCGGAGAGACAGCGAGAGGAGGGACGGGGACAGGAGAGACCACGATCGAGACAGAACCAGAGTTCGCGACAGAGACCGCGAACGTGACCGAGACCGCGAGCGTGACAGAGACCGCGACAGGCGACGCAGCAGAGATAGAGATCGTGATCGTGGGAAAGACCGCGCCAGGGACCGGGACCGAGACCGGGATCGCGAGCGCCGCGAGAGGAGCAGGAGCAGAGACAAAAGAGAGGAGAAGAAGGAGGCTAAACATGAAGCCTCCAGGGAGAGCGAAAGACACACCGAGGTGGAGAACAAAAACTCTTTGTAGTGCTCTCCCTCTCGGACTATGTGTTACTGTTATGAGAACAGACAGGAGCGTCCTCTGTAAATATGATGGACAGTATTTAAGTGGACCTGCAATAGCTATAGACTGAAGTTCTGGCTTACTTGTATTGCCATTTACAAGTGAATGGCCCGCACATTTATAAGTGAATGGCCCCACTGTGGGCAGTTTGTGTTTAAATCATACTTGTGCTATAATTCCATATGTGCTCTTTTTAAAGATCGGAATACAAAGTAACAAATTTCCACTTACTGTCAAATTTCTTTTTGTAAATACAAATGTGTGTGTGTGTGTGTATATACTGATGTTTTTAACTATACTTTTTTTAAGTAGAGAAAATGAAAGCCATATATCCTGGATGGATAATGTGAAAGTTGACCTGTATGACTATGTGTACAATTCAGCGGTTTTCAATATCACGGATCTTTGGAGAAAATAGGTAATTGACGGTTATTGCAACATGTTGATTTTGTTGAAACTTAAATCCACCAATTAAACCTTTTTTGACTACTTTACTCTGGTCCTCGGCCTTTCCTTACTTCTCATCCGTTCGGTGTCAGCCAAGAGCGGACTCAAAAAGTGTTCTGCTTTGGCCTGAGGGCTGAACATCATGTTCTGCTTATAATTAGGAGAGCAACAGAAGATGAGTTTACCCTCATGGCTATAGCAGATAGTTGTGGAGAGGATTACTTATAAGTTAAAAAAAAAAAAAGGTGTCCTCTGCATTCAGGTTAGGAGTTGGGTAAACACCTCAAGGCCTTGACAGGCTTTGCTGTCTAAATGGGAAATGTAATATTTATTTTTCTTGCATGCCCCATGGCGCCAGAACAATGCTAAACTGAGTCAATTAACATACAATTGGCATTCAAAGCACAGGTCAGAATCACTTGTGGTGTTAAAATTGTACAGGGAAGCTTCATCGGATGCTGGTTTTAAAACATGTTTCCAAATTGAATTAAAATTTCACATTTCATGGTAAACACAATTGAAAAAATCAGTTCAGTGAAGTAAATGTATTTTATTTACCATAAGCATTTGGCACAATCGTCTATAATTATATATCCCTATATATATACATAAAAAACCCTATAACCCTATAAAATGTATATATGATCTAACATTTATGAAATAACACATGACATTTATTTATATTTCAGATATAGTCAGCATACTAGTTGCTATTCTCCCTCTTGAGGCAGTTCCTCAAGTGAGGGGGTCAGGGTTGGACGACCAGTCGGCCTTCCCTCTAGAAGGAAGGCCTCCTGTATCTTCTTGGGGCACCAGATGAACTCCTCTCTGGGCTCGTAGTTCCAGAAGGCAAAGCGGACCAGCTCTCTACGTTGTGCCCTATCGAGCACGGCAAACAGGAAGTAGTTGAGCACGCTCTCCTTGACCGCGGGAAGATTCCCGTACACAAGGGTTTCCTCCAGGAAGAAGCGAACCAGCGGGGCTTGGTAGTGCCTGAACCCCAGGGTCCCCAGGCACTTCAGGATGCGAGTGAGGCGCAGGTTGTTGTGAGTGTGACTGCAGTGGAGATAAATGATTCACCATTGCGTCACCGTTGTATAATTCAACATTAAATCGACTTACAGTGAACTGTATTAGATCCACAAGGTCATGAGGGAAGTAGTAAGCATCTTATGGACATTACGGTTTGGATTTTGATACCTTTTTTTTCAGATTCAAGAATCCCAATCATGAATTGAGTGAAGCATATATTGTTTTAGCTTGTACGAATGGGATTTTATTTACCGGTCCATATTCTCGAATCTTTCACGCCAGTGCTTTGCCCTCCTGACCTCTCCGGTCTCCAGGTTAGAGAGCTCAATGCCGTAGAAGTCCAACATGAGGCAGTAGGAATTCTGCAGGTTGAGTTTAGCTGTCTCGTCTTTAAGGAAAGCCTGTGGACATGGAATCGTTAAGTAAAACTGTGGGACACAAATACCTTTTTCATTTTATTTTCCTGGTGGATAGCTGTATCACCTCAATCTCCTGTTTAGTCAGCACGAAGGCTTCATAGTTCATTCCAACTTCCTGCAGTGGGAAAATCCTTTAAAGGGGGGGGGGGAAGAAAAAGTTTATTTCCAAGGGCTGAAACTTCTGTTGAAGATTAGAATGCATTTGCCCTTGTCCTTTCTGCGTGAGCTCTTCTTATCAACCTCTTTCAGTAGAGGCAGTGATCAGCCACAGTGCAGCCCCGGGGCTACACCCCAGGCCGTGTGTGTGGAAATGTCTGTGCTGTGTCCAGCTCCGCACCAGGGCCACTGTGTAGTAAAAACCTCAACCGCAACCTTCTCTGTGGGGAGACCCTGCGACTACGTCAAAAAATAACCCAATCACGTTCCATCCCGTGACCTTCCATCTGTGGTTCTACTTCAAACCAGTGCACCACCCCAAGTAATAAGGAACCCAGCAAACCATTAAGCTAAATACTATATAGCACGCAATGTTCAATGTTATATTGTCAGAGACATCAATGATCGGTTTTTCAATGATTATTAGCTTACCATTGGACGAAACTATGCACTCCCTCCAGTTTGGAATACTCAGAATGCCATTCTTTATGAAACTCATCTATGAAGAAACCTTGAAAGAAAAATGCAATATTGTTTACTTTGCTTTAAAGATGTGGTAATTTTATTTGTCATTGAGTTGAGCTTCGGTGCGGCTTACCGTCAGGTTCAGATGCCCTTTTTCCGAGATAAAATTTTAAATTAGGCATGTCCTCCCCCTGCTAAAGAACAGTGGAATTTAGTGATATGCTTATAATTAAAATTACATTCGAATTAATACTTAAAATAAACGACTCACTTTACTTCTCGGGGACCTTCTGCCAATAGGGAGCTGCAAGAGTATAATGAGTTAGGCCTATATATAATCTAAATAAAAAGGCTTTGTTTTGATTGCTTATTTTGAGGGCCTTTATTTTGAATAAAGGCCCATACTTACGGGATAGTCATGCCTGTAGTTGTACATGTCCTTTGCTGCATTTTCGAATCGATTGAATTGGTACTACAGGAGGAGAAGACCATAAACATTGTATAGTTATTATTTGCAGAAATATTTATTGATTTTTAAAAAGTGACAGTGACGAAGAACTTTCAATCCACTGAAACGCAAGACTACCCAGCCACGCACGTCATACGCTCTCTGGGTCGAGCCTCGGGGTCGACGACGTTGGGGCCCTCCTGATGTTTCCCACGTTGTGTCGTATCCGCAATACAACAGATCAGTGGGTTCCACCTGGTAAGGGTCATGGTCTCTCGTATTCTCTTGGTCGTCGGTGGGTTTTCGTTTTCGGTTAGGGATCGACTCTTGATTCTCTCCGTCTTCTTCGGTGGGTTCTCTCTCAGGGATCAACCTCTGATTCTCTCCGTCTTCTTCGGTGGGTTCTCTCTCAGGGATCGACTCTTGATTCTCTCCGTCTTCTTCGGTGGGTTCTCTCTCAGGGATCGACTCTTGATTCTCTCCGTCTTCTTCGGTAGGTTCACTCTCAGGGATCGACTCCTGATTCTCTTCTACCGCGATGGGTTGTCGGCCAGGACAAATCGAAGTAGGCCTATATGCGAAGATTATTCGACCAAAAAGTTTGCAGCAGAAAGTATAAAGATTTCTTAAATAGCCAAACGGGGCACAAACTGCACGAATTACACGTTGCATATTGCTTTATAAGCGAGACGTGAGCTTTAAAACTCAGTTCATATATCCTTCCCTTGCCTCGTTGAGAATTATCCCGAGGTTTCACTTTCGATTTTTGTCTAGCAGGAAGTCACAGCGAAATGCATAATTTCGGCCTTGTTCTGTGACACACACACACACAAACACACACACACACACACACACACACACACACACACACACACACACACACACACACACACA
>JAOPUD010000027.1:15939858-15951069 GCA_027122715.1 Trisopterus minutus
GCTTCAGCAGTAGAGCGGAGCATTTCAGCGTTAGCATTCACACCGCAATACCTTCAGGGATTGCAATTCTAGTTAATAATTATTCTCCAACAGAAATACAAAAAAAAAATACAAATATTATGTTTCCTCCATTTCGGACAGTTTGCGCTTCCTCGGGATACGGAAGATAGGTGGTAGAGTTCCTCTTGCCATCTCTCTGCCCTCCTTCGTGAAATTACCCCCACTAGGCGTCTTTACTTTTGTGGAAGTACCAGAGTCGGAGACCCGACGCAGTCTTTAAGGTTCATGATATCCGAGAATATCCCTGTCCGTTCGACCATGGCGCAATGAATTAATAAAGATCGTAAACATGTTGGAAGAAAAAAACATTTATGTTGAGATGACATGGACCCGAAGTGAACTGACAGCTGTCGACTGAAAAATCGTTCTCAAATGCCGCCTGAGTTTGTTGTTGCTGGTGGTGACGTAAAGAGGTCAGCCCGTGGCTCTATTACCACTAGATGAAGTGGGTACAGCGCCACCTATCATACCGGGGCATGATATCGGGGCATGACATGCTTCAGCCAGTGAATCGATTTAGTCACCGCCATGTATAACCGGACAATTGCAGTTCTCCAATATTCCGGAGCATAGTCGAACTTTGGCTGTAATCGGATTAAGCTGTGCATGTAAAAATACTCAATGTTGATGTTGATTTTAGAGTACTAAAATTCTCTTGAGTCCTCGCAATATGGCGGAGTTCCCATGATGCAGAACTATTTGCTGACCTATGGCTTCAGCTTCTTCTCTCTCTCTCCTGACTTGCGCTGCAGACCTGGCCTTCTAATCACAGTATTACACACTCTCCTGAGAGAATATGTGATGAGCCAATTTTAGCAGTTTATTTTAACAGGATTCATCTTTGTGTATTAAATTGTACCGTAGGGAAACTTTATTGCCAATACCTTTCATAGAATCTTGTGAAAATGTTTTATTAAAGGGCCTCTATTTTACCACCAGGTGTGATGTTGATTAGCCATTCTAAAGCCCAAAGCACACGGCTGTGTCGGTACATATGCAAAATAATGTTTTGAATGTTTGTGTCCAAAATAGCCTTGAGTCCTATCTCAAGTGAGTGGAAAAAAAACAACAACCTTGTTACATCCGTGCATTGTGTGCTTTGTGCCTTTAAAACAATTTGATTTGGCTCCATTTAAACAATGTGACTATTTTTTTGTTTGGACTAAAAATATGAAGCCAAATTTGCACTCAATGTGCTTTGGGTGAAAGCCATTTCAAAATGTACCCTATAGTGACATCACACATGGGATTGTCCACCCAGGTCTCAGATGGACTTATCAACATACCAACCTACCCAATGGACTGTACCAACTGGTAATCTGATCAAGGGATGTGATGGTGTAGTTTATTGTGTTCATCTTGACTCATTTAGGTAAAAGCTAAATCATAATAAACTCAGAAAACGCAGAAGTTAACTTGAAATGTCAGCGCTTTTCAATTTGTTGATAATCTCGGGCTAAGCATTTTTGAGAGGAACACAATTGAAAGTAACCAACTAGCTTACATAATTTGTGTAAGGGTATACTCGTTGGAAATGGCCACCAGTTAATTCCAAACCCAGCTCTTGTATTGTCAACCTTATTCTCTCTATGAGCCCATTGTGTTTTGTCACACTGGAATGTTCCATGAAGTTGCTGTTGTAGCAGAATTATAATGAATGAGATAAGGACAAGAAACAAGAATAGAAAGATAAGATTCAATGCACCTCAGTACAGTGCCATTAATAACAAATGCATCTCCTTTTTCTCTTTTAAATTCTCCCAGCTATGAATAAAAGTATGACTGCATCCCTTGTAACAAATGGTGCCTGTATAGAGATATGGAAGTTACATTTTTCCCGTAAAAACCTAAAAGAGAAAGTAGTCACAGAAGTGTTAGCAGATTGACACAGGAGTGCTGCTCGTCTGTTGTTAATCTTGCTAAACGAGCAAAGAGATGGATCTTTGCTTGGGCCATACGTACTAAATAATTCACCACACTACACTCTGCACAGTTTGATTCCATTTATCTTATTCTCACTGTCAATTGTCTTTTTGCTTGACTGTGCACTCGTTAGGAACGCATTGGGAATGGGTGGGGGGAGGAAAAGGGTATGGTGGGAGGGGGGGAGAGTTGAGGAGCGGGGCTGGAAAAGGGAGAAAAAGGCAAACTCTTGATGTTCCGCCATAATTTTACAATGCCCTAATGTATGCCCTTATCCGCATGGTGACATAAAACAATGGTTTAGGCTGTGATATAGATTTGCCAGAACGTACGCAGTGTTCGTCTGCGCTCTCCCTGCAGACAGCCAGCCACCAGTGGGACCACTATCTTCTGCTGTGGTACAAAGCAGTTGCTTTGCTTTCAAAGCAGCGCTCATCCACAGCCATTTGATACAGCTCTGGGTTCATCAATATAGACCAATAGGAGCGCAAACCAGAATAAACCCGGGGTCTTTCAGAACAAATAATCGTGTTCTTTCACATTAGCGCTCATGGTCTCCAACCGTATTGGGACTGTTTTTCCATCATTTCTTTAGTATTCCAGGGGCTGCCTCCTGTAGGGTGGCTGAGCAGGAAATACACTTTTTTGTCAACAAAACAGCACTGGAATTTATCATCAGAGGGGTGGCCAGGAAGTCCATGGCTCCGGCTTCATCTGCATCTGTTTGGTATGCCAACCCGGGCAACATCTGGATCCCGCTGCCCACTCGCGCTATTTTGCATTAACATACAATGCATCAATTGCTTCCCTTTCAACAAAAGAAGTTAACACACACAGAAGTTTTGTTTCCAAGGCAACTACGAAGTGCGCCAGTGCCACGAGTAAATTAGTTTGACGGGGAGGGGGGTACCAAAGTAGACACTTTTTACATCAGCTTTTTCTCATGTGGGATGTGATAAAAGTATCAGTCGGTAGTTTAAAACACGCAAAGCATCTATACAATATAATGGATTCTCTATCTGAGGAGCCTTATCTGTATTTCCTTTTCCTTTCAATATCACCTTCATCTCAATGTAATGCCTTCAGTGGCTCACCCACTCATTCCCTCTCTTTCCTACACACACACACACAAACACACACACATGCACGCGCACACGTGTGCACGAATACACACACAAATGCAATCCATGTGATAAAATGTCATGTTGTGGGTGGTAATAAATGTAAAACAGGTTATAATTACCAAACCCCGCTGTGTATACACTGTATAATACAGCATTTTATGGTAACAGCCTATGTTAATGTGCATTGTGTCTAACCTGTCTCTGAAATGGCAAAGGACTGTTTTAACAACTTGCCATTGAAATTCACCCGCTCCCCGCTCCCAGTATCACCTCTGTTGCACAAAACTTCCCATCCATCAAATGTCAAACTTTCAACACCATGTGTCTGTAGCGCTACCCCAGTGTTCAGGCTCTTGGGAGTGTGTTGCTATCTCACAGGTGGTTACACCAGGCAAGCTGGGTAGATATTAAATGGAAATTAACCAGTGCTCACACGCTAATAAACAAACCAAGGTTATTCACGATGATTCACTTGAAAGGACCAGAACTGCATGGCGGAACGACAGCATGGCAATGGCAAACTGCCATTTAGGGAGGTGTCACCTAGGGTTCTACCTAGTGGACATTGCTTGGTATAGAGCCAGTGTGAGCGTTCTGGATGGGGGTGGGGGACTATTCTAAGTATAAGAATGACTGGTTAATCAGTCCGTTTCAACCAAGAGTATATACTCACATGGCGATAGCCCCAGATTCCCTGGTCTAGCCAGGAATGACCGTAAATGTGGTTCTTGTTAGCCTGGCTATTGCCAGACAAACTCAATCGTAGATTGCACTTTGGTCTGGGGGGGGGAAGCTGCTGTCATTTTCTTCAGCACAAGAGGCGTGATTAATGGGCAGAGTTAAATTGACTAGCTGTGTTCGAAATGTTCTATTTTCACTCACTCACTGTTCCCTATATAGTGTCTATGATATAGTGAACTATATGGGGAACGACAAACGAGAACTCGGACACAACGCTGCACATTTCTAAACGTCATTTGTGTCAGTAAATGTGCCCGCATTGCATTGTGGTATACGGGCGTAAGATGTAGGGAACATATGTTCACTCAAATTTTGGGTATTTTATTGTCCACTATATAGTGAATGAAATTAACCACTGAGAATTCGAACACCACTATTTAAATGGCGAGCACCCTATATAGTGCACTATATCCGTGATGGGGAACGATTTCGAACACAACTACACAATTGGCTGCTTGCCGTCACTTCCCTGTCGTCATTGTGTTAAACCAGCCAATAGTGCGGCAGGGGGAAAAGACAGCTTCGTGATTGGCTCCCGCAAAAATGTATCGAAACTAGAAAAATGTATTACTCTTCTCCAGACCCTTGTGCAGAGGGAACTCAAATCGACGGCAGAATGGGCGTGGCTACCCAGTCTAGGTTCTTGTTGGACCTGCAGTCAATTCTCAATACTGTATTGGAGTTTTTTTGCTGTTCATGTTGAAGGGTTAACCTTCTAGCTGGGCTCTTGTCTAATAGAGAGTACTGCTTCATATTAATGTGGTGAAAAATCACGAGTTACATTGAAAAAAATCCCAGAAAATATTTTCCCCATGTGAATTTGAATGGTGAATAACGTCAGTTGTCTAACTTTGCTGGGATTTGGTTCCTCTTTAATATCACTATATTCTTTTATTCACCTGAAAAGAGGAGAGATTGTTTTTTTTAACGTTTCAATCTTTCTCATCTGTTCCATTTTATAACTTTTAATGAAATAAGAGAAAACAGGATCCAAGTCATAAGTTTTTGTCTGAACGTCTCCTTCTGGTCTGAACACAGGAGGTGTTGTGTTCTTACTGTCATAGGGCCTTTTAGTATACTCTTCAACTTCAGGGATAATCTACACAGCCGGCATGGTGTGTAGAACTAAAACTCAGCCCAAAACTCATTTTTATAAAATCTCAGTGGACTAATTTGAGCTGAAATGGAGGCAAAGTGCAACTTGCACTTTTACATAGTACATTTAGCTTCTTAGGTGCCACATGCCACAAAACAGCTAAGTTCAGACCACCATCCTCTGGAAATACACGAAGCATTAACTATTGTGTGTTAACCGTGTTTAATTTGGAACTGGCAGCTCAAGCAGGCTGATAACAAATATGATAACAAATTTTGCTGGGCGATAAATTGTCCCAGAAATTATTGCGATAAGCGATAATATTGCTTATTTATGTTTATGTTTTGAGACCATTTTCAACTAATACAATGATAATGGCAAAATAATGCAAGTACAACCTTTCAAAGATCATTAAACTTAATTCTAAAGAATATTTAACGCTGGAACTGGAAGGCATTTTATATATCCAACATAAATAAACAAAATAACCAAAAACAATAAATAAAATGGAAATAAAAACTATATGAAGCGAACTACAACTGTCTGTGAGTGCACACCATTTGCACTGTCCTGTTTGTACTTTGTCGACTAAACGCCCCAGTGATTGTGGACTGTCGGGAAGAGGGAGACGTCCCATGATCTGTTGCTGTCTGTTTTTTTCGCAGCTGGGAAAACTGCATTGGATTATTATGCTTCCTGTGCAAATGCATGTTAATTGTATTGGCGTTTAGTTGCTACCGTTTTACAACAAATACGATATACCGGCCCATACAGGTTAAGTGGTTCACCACGGTCATTTGGTTTGAACCCGAAGTGCTCCCACACGGCAGCTGTCGTGTTTGGCTTTGAAACCAACTCCATCTTTGTTTTTCATTTCTTCAAAACTCAACTAGCGTTTTCTCTGGCATGCTACTCCTCACGGGGCTCTCATGATGCACTCTGGCAGAGAATCTTTAGGAAGACGGGTGTATAGACGGGATCTGACTCTATGTAACGCCAGGGCTCCGCCTCCCCACACAGAGACCATGCGGCTGACCAGTGACACAACTGGAGGGTTAACACCTCATTACGCCGAGGGGTCAGTCGAGACTAGTGATGGCTCGTTCTCGAACGAATCAGTTTGAACGAACGACTCTAACATGAACAAACTGACCTGATTCCCAGTTTCAGTTCAAATCATTCGTTCTCCGAGGCTCGACTCCCAGCTCCACCCTCTACTAGTCGCTGAGTTGCGCTGACTTGTGAGTCGCCATTCGTTCAATGACGGTGAAGACTCAAGGACTGAGAAGTCACGAAAGCCAGCCGGGCAACAACATCCCGATTCCGAATATGAAACGCTCCTCAGTTTAAAGGAATTTAGTTAATGTTGTATTGATTGATGACTGTTTGCACTACTGCACGATCGTGATTTGTTTGAGAATGAGAACGATGGAGGAGCTGAGTCTGACCGACTGACACTGAGAACCATGATTTTCCGGAAACGCGACTGATCGAACGATTCGAACGACTTTTCTTGGCTAACTGACCGACGCAAACTGATTCATTCAATCAAATCATGAAATCCACCACTAGTTGAGACCGACGCTCCGGATTGAAAACTCTTGTCATCCAGTCTCTTTGATAGAGAGAGACACGAGAAAAAACTAAAAACCAAAGCTTTTTTATCATGGACGGCAAAACTATCTAATTTTAATTTATCGTGCGATTAATTGATTTACTGCTTATCTTGACAGGCCTAACCTCAAGACGCACTTATCTGATTGATGTATTCTTTACAAATATATTTGATGTTTTATTTTTGTGCCTTCACAGACCAGGAAGTGAAAAGACAGGAAAGCGCTTTAAAGAAGAGAGGGGAACCGACATCCAGCACGGAACTACAGGTACATTGTCAGCGCACCACCCACATGGTCAGGGCCCCGCCTACATGGTCAGGGCCCCGCCTACATGGTCAGGGCACCACCCACATGGTCAGGGCCCCACCTACATGGTCAGGGCCCCGCCTACATGGTCAGGGCCCGCCTACATGGTCAGGGCACCGCCCACATGGTCAGGGCACCGCCCACATGGTCAGGGCACCGCCCACAGGTGGAGCCACAAAACTGACTTGTGTCTTGAAATTCACATCGTACCTTGTGTCCCCAGAGGGTTTTAATAGTGTAGGACCAAGACTAATATTCAGAGCATGAATAGTAAGTTGTGTAAGAGAAACCGAGACAGTTTGGAGACGTCTTTCTGCAACGTGACTGCCACACTCTCAGGGTCATTAAGCATTAGATGGTTTCTTTGAATAAGGAGAATTCACTGCCCAGGTTTCCTAGCTATAGGCAAAGAATGGTAGGATGTACAACTTGCGGTACTTGCAGACATAAAAGCTTTAATCTAAAGTAGTTTGATTTTTGTTCTAAGATTTATAGTAAGGTTTTTCAAGAAGGCAAGAAACCCGAGCCTTTTTAAACTATTCCATGACATTAGCAAATGTCTTGAGATATTCATGTTGCTGTACCTGGGTTGTAGAGTTATTATATCTTGTCACTAAAATACAATTCATCAGTAAATATTGCCATGCAAGGAAATTAGACATTTTTAGTGGCGCAGCCCACAAAATAGGACTTAATAAAATAGGTGCAGACCCAAAATAGAGGGATTAATAAGAGTATTTCACTCTACAAGAAAGAACTGTTTTATATGGCTGCTGCCATGCTGCAGACTCTTATCCAAAGCGACCTACAATAAGTACATTTGTGAGAAGAAATGTGTTTTCCTCAAGGCCAGGCAGGCCTATTGGGGAGTGGCCTTTGGAGGGACACCGGTTGGATACTTTTGTTTGGATACTTTCAAAACCTAGCTTATTCTGGCTGGTTTCTTAAAATAGCCTACACTGTCTTTTAACCACTTTGGTTAGAAGTACGATCCCCAGTACTGGGGTTAAACAGGGTTAACGCATAGGAGAACAGGAGAAATGCATTGGCAGCTGCCACTAATTTTCAATTATAGAATTATGTTCTGAGCTTACATCATGTATGTGAATGTTATGTATGTATACATGTATGTTCTCAGCTTTACATCACTTCCTGACATAACATGAAGTTATTTCAAAAGGGGGGAATGCTATCAAAGTAAGTGGAAAATCATGCATTGATATTTCCGTTTTTACCAGTTGCCGAGGAGCATTGGTTTATCCTTAATTTAGTCTCTCTCCAGGAAAAAGAGTCCCTTGAGTAAGGACCTGGACACAATCCCTGCAATAGCCCCACATGGCTTCACGTCGCTGCTTTTTGTAGCAATGAGAACAGTTTTAGAACGTTTTTTTTTATTATTATTTTGCAAATACTTGCCAGCTATAATCAGTTTTGATGTGAATCTTCGGTCTCTTATGGAGAGACAGCTGTATGAACTACACCTTCCTTCTAGAAGTAGTCCATAGCTAACTTCTATTGGAATGTGTGAGGTGTGATATCAGAGGGTATTTCCTTAGTCCGTCGGCGTGTGAGAAAGCCACTAACATGATTAGTGTTTTTCAAAAATGTTGTAGGGATCGGTACGGAAAGACGGTTTTGAACAGTGGAGCTAAATAATTAAAGATGTAGGCTAGATAAACGTTGTTGTAGTTATACCACTATAATTCAGCTGTATTTTTAGTATTCCCGAGTTGTTCCCGAAATTAAAACAAAATTCTAAATATGTTTCTGGGATTCTCCAAGTCTTTACTGTAGGGGCGTGGCAGGCTGCCTTTCCTCACATAGAGATATTAATAATTAATTTTCTCATAATTCAGGCTAGATGAACGTTGTGATAGTTGTATCAGGGATCTTCCCTAATAATGTATGCTAATAGCTGTCCTTCCATCTGACAAAATAGAGCTGTCCCCAGTTACCACACTGACATTTAGTGGACGTCATCTATTTTTCCACATTTATTTCTAAAATGGTTAAATAGTTTGAAACACATCACACTTTTTTTACACACTTTTATTTGGATATGTACTGTAACCAAGTTATAATGAATATGCTGGCCACCCATCCTCATTTTCTGCCTTAAGGTAACAAACAAATAAAGAAAGATAGAAATACACTTTGCACCCCTGTTCCTCTCAACTTTTTATCTGCCCTAGCCAGGTGCACTTGTACTATGCTCACTGTGAGCGAGGCCCTGGGTTACTGTTTGATGCCCATCACAACAAGTCATAGATGTAAGAAGGGCCAGCGATTGCTGTCTGACTGAATTCAGAGTTCAAAGCTTTCCACAACGAAATGTTTCTCACTATCAGTTCTGGAGAGCAGGGTTTGTGACCTATGAATGGTATTTCATGTGAATTGTATTATCATGGATATGCTCTGATTATCCACCATTGATCATCGTCCTGTCTAGTTCAATTGTGTTCTTATTCTTGGACACGTGAATTTAGTTAATGTGAATAGTTGCATTTTAATTGAGTACTGCTTTTTAAAAATCACAACTTCAAACCTGCTCAATCATGCTGTACCCTAGAGATGCCATGGTGGGGAAAGCTGTTAGGTTTCCACCGTAGAGAGCCAGGTTCAAGTCCCGCTCATTTAAATTGTTTAAACAAAGTGAGTTTGATATGTAAATGCATAAATGAATCTATCTTCATATATTGCCAAATGAGGTAACACAATTGTTATTGAGCATTATCACTGTTGTGTGATGAGTATTATTGAGTTTTATGAATGTTAGGAACTGTGTGTCGGTTGCCAAACCGTTAGTATCAATGGGAAAAAATGACCCCTTATATACACCGAAAGTGTCACCAAAAAGAACAAAGGGAACTCTTTCAATGTTAAATAGAATTTCTAACGTGGCTTGGTTAGTGTCCAAGTTGTTCAGTGGTTTAAGTGCTTTAGTGGTATGACCTGCTGATCAATCTGTTGGAGACCAGGGTTCAAGCCCTGCTTATGTTGGTTGTTTTTCAAACATTGTGTGAATAAACACAAAGTGAATAATTATGTCAAATCTAAAATCGGACCATCCACAGCAAGTGGTGCAGTGTTAAAACCTGCTGATTAAAGTGCTGGAGAACCAGGTTTGAGTCCTGCTAATGTTGATTGTTTTCCAAACGATCATTATGTGAATGTTATGTGAATGTTAAAAATAATAATGGAAATTCCAATAATATATTTTTTTCTCACTATACCTATTTAGCTAAATGCTACAACATATCAATACCTATTCTAAAGATGTTTAGTTCAGTTCAGTTTTATTCTTCGTCCCAAGCGGGGGGGCAATTTGTTTGCAGCAGGATCACACAAACCACAACAATACCTACAGACAGTTTCTGCACTTGAAGCATAATCAACAGTTCACTTGAGATACATATTGGCAGTGCATTAAATTGTTTAAAATCAAGATACAGATTCAATAAATATGAGATAGCTGTAGAAAGAGGTAGTGAATGGGGGTCGGGGGGAGGTCACTAAAATGTAAAATGTGTTATGTGCATTCAGTGCTCGAATAGAAAGAGGGATAATATAATTGATGTACCTTTGTTTTGGGGCAGTGGGTGTCCTAAACCGTAAGCCAGATGGCAACAGCATGTATTCTGTGCACAGAGGATGACTTGTGTCTTGATAGATGTTTGTGGCTTTGTTAATTGGCCAGTAAGGCTACCAAACGTTTCTCCCACCATCTTACTGGCCACATTCACAGCGGTTGGAGGAGCAAGTGTGTGTGTGTGTGTGTGTGTGTCTAATGTACAGCGTGTTTGTTATATCTGCCTATATAGTAATACATGCAAATCGGGGTTCAGTTTAGCATCAAATTATTAAAACTTCCTAAAGTCTAGCGAGCTACTGTGCAGCAGAAGCTACATATTTTTTTGCTTAACAAAGGTAGAAAGAAAGAAGTTCAGGAAGGAACTCACTTTCTTAAACTGATCACATAAAGGGCCCTAGTTAGACAGTCTCAAACGCAGACGTGAAGCGCAAAGTCGAAGCAGCTTTGTGGGCGGTTCTATGGCGATGTTGCTATTATGACGGCGGATTAATGACTCTTGCGCCCGACGAAAATCAAAAATGGGTTGGTCTAAAACCTGTAGGTGTGTTTTGAGAGTAACGTGCAATAAACCAATGACAGTTCCATCTCCCATCCCCTTTAAGAGCAAGCGCATTTGATTTGACGCGTTGATATTTTGACAGTGCGTTTGCAGTCTCCGCTGAGACAGATGCATGACCCAAGCGGCAACATTCTGATCTGAACAATGAAGCCTACCCGGAAGTTCGAAAAACTGCAATACCTCGAAAATCCGCT
>JAOPUD010000027.1:16254531-16269962 GCA_027122715.1 Trisopterus minutus
GTGTGTGTGTGTGTGTGTGTGTGTGTGTGTGTGTGTGTGTGTGTGTGTGTGTGTGTGTGTGTGTGTGTGTTTGCGTGAGTGTGCGCATGTGTGCGTGCGTCTGTGCTTGCGTGAGTGTGCGTGTATGCCCGTGCGTGCATCTGACCTATCTCCACCATCCTCCTCTGCAGCATGGCTGTAGAGAGGAAGGCCTCGTCTTTACAGGAGCGCGTCACTGCCCCCACCAGCTCAGAGTTGGTTGCTAGGATACGTGCACTCTCCTCCATCAGGTTGACCCCTGCCATGGAGGCCACGTCGTTGATGTCATCTTCGTCCCTGGACACAAACACATGGTCCCTAGGTCAAGCATTTACTACAACTACCCCCCACCACAAGTGCTTGATCATGGATCTGTAAGCGTGTTACCAATCCACACAACGTGGAGACTGACGACGAAATTAGGGAAATCCTCTGGAATCTTCTTGAAGCTTTGTCTACTTGTGCAAATCGGTATCTCTTGGGTGGCATAGCTCCATTACAAACAGGAAACAAGGCTGAACTCTGCCCCTTCTGATTTGGCTTTCCAGCCCACACCCTGAACTGTCTGCCCCAAGAAGTTCTTCTACAGGATAGGATTGCTGGATCCGAGATTAGCCTTACAATTTACCCTTACTAGCCTTTAGCCCAGCTAGACATTCGCACCGCGAGCAATGATCGCAATGCTTAACACAACGCCATTGAGAATGGAGAATTAGGACTGTATCAACGCAGTTATCATCTTTGGAAGAGTGCTGAAAAATAAATTACATTTAAAAAAATAAAATGTGATTATGGTCAAACTTCACTTTTGCAGAAACGTTTGAAAGACTACGTTGGATATTTCTAGTGCTTTTGTGCTTACTTGAAAGTCCCCCCAGCCTCTTTCAGCCTGTTCTTCTGTGCAAGAGAAACAGTGGCTGGAGGAACAGGTTTAAAAACGGGCAGGATGGCTGTCCTTCCGGGAGGACCTACAGGGCAAACGAGAGATATCTGCATCACACCGACACACGGACCAGACACATCTCTGGCAGAGGATGCAGGTGGACTGACCTGAGGTCAGCTGCCTGAGCTGCTGGGGTCCCGTGACAATGTGTCCAGGGCTCTGGTTCCTGGGCGTCACAATAGGCGCTGTTGCCATGCTAACCGGCGGTCGCATCCCTAGCGCCTGCGGCTGAGGTTGGAGGAGCTTTAACAGGTTGAAGAGTAAAATTACGATTATTACGTGTTCAATTTGGCCAACTGTCTCGCACAATATAGATGGCAGCATATTACCTGAAAGTTTGTTCACCCTTTTTTTTTTTTTCTCCCTCCCGCCCCCAGACACATCCACTCACTGAATGTAGCATAAAGCTACACATTTATCGCATTCAAGTGATCCAGTTGGAGCCTGCATTACATTTTCAGTGTACCTTTGACGTGATTGACAAGGCAGCTAGGCAGCGCTACTTCTTCCGATTTGACTTTGATTTCAGAATACTAATAATTGGGGTTTGGTTCGGGGCACTCCAGGACTACAGATACCATTTGGTTTGTGGGTCCAGGTCTGCTGATGTCCGGCTGGACCTGGGGCCTGGTTACCGCCGCGGTGAGACGAGGGGCAGGGCTTCTCAGGACCACCGTGGCCGGGGAGGGGGGCTGTTTGGCAGGGGGTGGGGTGGAGGCAGTGGGCTGGGGGACGTGACTCTGCTGGGCGAACAGCGCTGCGTTTGGGGTGAGCTGCCTCAGAGCTGGGAGGCTTCTCTGGAAGAAAACAGAGGTGGATGAGCGGACGGTACATGAAAGTGTTTTATTGACTTTATTTGCAGAAAACTTGCACAGGGTCATTCTCTACATTTCATTTTTTTACGACGTGCCAGGCAAAGAATACGTAGGAAGCATAATAGATGTGGCAAGAAGTGCAACAATAAAATATACATAATAAATAGTATTTTATATCTATATATATATATATATACATATAAAAAGGACAATTAAATAAAACACTATAGACAGTTCAAAACAAACTAACTAATAAACATGGTAACAACTGTCCAAAGCAGTTATATAATACAATGAGGAATATAAATATTGAATATCATCAGTGTTTTTGTGCATACACTTCTGTGGACGGCTCTAAAGACCCTTTTCTCATCACCTCATAGGCCCTAGATGACACATCTTGGGTATATTCTCAAAGGGGTACAGCACACCAGTGATTACAGAGCCATGCGTACCTTGAGGAAAGGCACAAGGTAAGGCTGCGGTGAGGAGTTGAGTTCGCTGTACAGTTTGCTGGTGAAGTCCTCGGCCTCCAGCTTGCCCTCCTAGGTTCAACAGAGGCCCAGCAGTGTGGTGGCGTTAGAGGAACATACATGACTACCAGCCCTCGGGGCTGATGTTTGGAAAAGTGTTTAAAACTATAGATCATGTACGTATTCAACATCATCTGGTGAGGTTGTCAGTGCGTGAAATGGTCTTGGGACAAATTCAAAACGTGCTGGCTGTAGAATGGAGAACTCTCTCACCAGAAGCTCCTTGACCAGTTCTTTGACGTTGTCCGCTGTCTGTGCCGACTGCTTGCCCGTCGACGCCAGCTTGATCAGCGTGGACAGGAAGTTCTTGCATTTTTTCACGTTCTCCATTGTTTCCTTGAAATTAAGTACAGCATAAGTTAAGAAGAGAGAAACAAATCTAACACAATAGGCTGTGGAGGGCTGCCCGGTGTGGGGCATTGGGTGTAGTTGTTCAGTTATAGCAGACCATGAACAGTTTGTGGTTGTGGTTTGTGTAGTGGGGCCAGCTCCTACCTGATCCACGGCCCTGGCTCTGCTCTACTCACATTGCTGATGGACCCTGAGGTGACCGCGGCCCCTGTGGTCTGAGGACTCGGGCTGGGGGCTGAGCCAGGGAGCACAGGTCCACAGGAGCTCTGGGTTGAGGATACACACATTTAAGCGAGTGTATTATCTTAGACGTTGGTGTCTCAGTGTTCCTGAGCACAGATGGCTAACTGTGGCAGGTCGAGAACGTACACTGTGTATATTTCCTCAGTCAAATCAGTCAAAACTAGTTCAGTCCGCCAAGATGTAAATGTGGACTTCAAGATACACTGACATATCTTTATTTATGTAAATTTCAATATAAATGCTTGCATTGGTGTTTATATACTTGATCACATCACTTAAGACGTGGACAAATATCAAATTTACATTACATTACATTATTAATTTACATTACTATATTATATTCTACATTGTAATCACTTACCCAGCTGCAATTATTGATCAATGGTGTTTGTTTACTGATAACCACATACACATACTGCATTGTCCTGTCCATGTATTGTG
Source organism: Trisopterus minutus (assembly GCA_027122715.1). Classification (NCBI taxonomy): domain Eukaryota; kingdom Metazoa; phylum Chordata; class Actinopteri; order Gadiformes; family Gadidae; genus Trisopterus; species Trisopterus minutus. Next base: position 16,257,876 of record JAOPUD010000027.1, read on the forward strand.
ATATATACAGCGCTAATGCCCTTACACTACCATACACCTGGCACTATACAGGGTTCCAGGGCCACTGACCAGAAGGTGACCTTCATTCCATGCTCAGTCCTTGGTTACCAGACTGATCCCATAACAATGTTCTTGTTTTGACCATGTCACCCACTGTGTGTATACCTGTACTGAACTATTCCTCTCTGGGATCCTACAGTATGACTGACTGACCCTTACCGAACCAGGTTTAGTATTTAGTAGTCTTTAATCACATATTTGGTCATCTTTAAATCCTTCACAGGGTGTGTGTGAGTGTGAGTGTGAGTGTGAGTGTGAGTGTGTGTGTGTGTGTGTGTGTGTGTGTGTGTGTGTGTGTTCTTAGCTTCATCAGCTATGGATTTGATCACAGTAATTAATAGACAAACATCTCAACAGCAATTAATAAATCCAATAAATCCAATGCAACCAAAAAATATTGGCAGTATATCTGGTATCCCTGGCTGTCGCAGGCCTGTAAAAGCCAGTCCAATCATTTACTTTGGCCCGAATTAAATGATTAGATTGCCTACCTGTCTGTCGGCCTACCTATTGGCCCTGTGCCCATGCAATAATTGGACATGAGCAGTCTTCCACAACGCTATGCTGACTGAGTCCTAAAGCTAGCGAGCTTGTGGGTTCGCAATACGGTTTGCAGTGATAATGATGCCCTGCGCTCTCTCCTGGACTCCTCCTCCAGCAGTAGTCTGGCAGTGCGTAAAGGGAAGCGGCCTGAAGGGAAGGTCAGGATTTATTCGGTTGGATACTTTCAAAAAAAAAAACCAGCTTTAAAAGTATCATGTTTCTACTCTGTAATCCGCAGGAAATCAAAGCCGGTTTCTGAATAACAGATTTAGCCGAAGGATACGTTAGAGATGGTAAACTAGATAAGACGCGCCCGAGATTGAGCGGAAGGGAATGCGGATGGCAGCAGCGAGCGGTTATTGCAGAATAGGAGTTTGAAAAAACAAGTACAATCATAAACTATATGAAAGACCAGGGGCAGGTGTACCTGGAGAACGGGGGGTCGGTGGAGAGTAGAAGTTGGAGAGATGGTTGGGGCACCAGGGGATGCCTGTCGAACTATGCTGCCAGGGGCCATGGGCCTGCTGCTCATGGGGTTCCCAGGGGCCTGAGGGGTACAGAGCATGAGTGTGTGACTCAGTGGGAGGGGACCATAGAGCAGAGCACTCTTACAATTCACATGAAATTAGCGGCCATTTTTTAAAATCTATTCCTTGCTCATTACTTTACTAATTTATTTACTCATTTACTCATTTACTCATTTATTTCATTGAATTAGCATGCATTGTGTTCATTGTAACTTTTGTTTTCAGGGAAGCTGGTTGAAAACCATTACAAAGTTGTATGACAAACAAGCTCAAGCTCAAGTGAGCTAAATTCTAATTTGATTGGCCCGGGGGCATGTTGTGTTCTGATTGGTCAGCTGGGACCCCATTTCCTGCTCTGCTCTATCAGAGACCGACAAGGGCCAAGAAAGCAGGAGCGGGTATGCGTGATGTGAATACAAACGTGACTATCTGACATGCCCCAGCGATTAAAGTCCCAGAATGCTCTCATTAAAAATGAGAAAAGAGAAAATCAGGTCGATTTTAGTTCATCCACTGCCATCGAAGCCCTCCAGGGTAACACTTTCATAAGGGAAGGTGGCCCCACCAGCCCACTGGGTCATGGGGCTTCATACCTGAGCAAGGGGCATGGCTGTCGGGGTGGCGGGACGAGGGGCTGCGGCGGCCTGGGCTTGCATCTGGGCCAGTGCCTGTTGATGGATCATCAGCAGCTGCCCACTCTCACTGCGCACCAGCACCATCCCTATAGGAACCCCCGGAGACACCAGCCTTTAGAGTTCGGGCTCAAGAGAGGCAACAGCTGCTGCCAAGCGTTAGGTCGGTCTGGAATATTACAATTTGAAACTGTAGCACCTTTAACGGTTTGAATATAATTAGGTTTTAGTCAAAATTAAAAGTAATTAATCAAAATTAAAGAGTTGGAGAAGCACAATGTACAGAGTGGGGCTACTGGAAAATAATTAATGATTTGGACTTATTTAGGCTACTATTGCTTTGTTATTACGCATAAGAACGATTTGTTTACCGATAAGTATTTCTGGTCCAATTAGGAGACATTCCACCAAATAAATGGAAAGGTACTAAATAAATAAACAAACAAACGTCAGAGTGACCTCCCAAACCAACAGAGACGAAGTGAAGGTGCTGTTGTCCATTCACGTACCAGGGGGCAGCTGGAAGTTCTGTACGTTAGGCTGTCCCGCAGGGGTCTGCGGGAGCCTTGGAGCCAACAGCTGTTGCGTCGGCGCTCGCATCCCGCCTGGACTCGGAGCTAAAGCCACCGGACTCACGTTCCTGGGACCACCTGTGACGCTGCCGGGCGACAGACCCTGTTGCGGTGCCGTCTGTATGATCGTTTTGGGCGGCTCAGCCCTGATGATGTGGGAGCCCGCGCCGAGCGACACAGCCGCAGCAGGTGGCTGACCATTGTTCACGAGCGGAGTCAGTGCGCTCACACTTGTATGCGCGCTCGGAGCGACCTGACCCGCCGCGTTGGCAACCAAAGTGGGTCCTGCTGTATTGTTTGTTCCGTTCAAAGTTACATCCATGGTTGTGTCCGTCGGTCCCGTGTTTTGCATAGGCGTCCTCACCGCTGTTATCATAGGTCCCCTCTCCTGGCTCGCAGGCTGAGTTGAGGCAGCAACATTCTGTGAGTTGGTGAAATGTGTCTGGATGACACTGTTGGACGAAGGAGCTGTTCTGATCGCGTTCCCCTTTGACAAAACGGATCCACTGGTGATCGCTGTCACAGCAATCGTGCTACTATTGCTAGTGCTGTCACTTGTGCCGACGGGGGTAGCGCTTCCTGAAGTATGAGCGTTCATGGTTTGTCTTTCATTAAAAGTGTGAATTGTGAATGGGCTTTGGGTTGGGAATTTTAGGTCACACGGGGGCTTGAGTGGGTCATGCTCTGTGATTGAAGATTTGCGTAGGATTCATCCATAATGGACCCATAGCACCCCGGTAAACAAGAGACCACAAGCACTTCAACTTGTTTAGGAATAGATCGGCTACACCTATGAATGTGATGGGAGGGGGGAACTTTAATACACATTACACGGTTCTGGGTGCGTTCTGGTGCTTGCTTTCGTGTAGCCTACACTTTGCAAGACAAAAGCGAAACAGCGTACCTGCTTTAGCAACGTCTTGACCAAGTGCCAGCTGGACATTAGCTCCCGCTTACCCCTTGTCCCGGTCGGACCTCAACTTTATGCTTAACGGGAGACTTTTATCTAAGCCAGGAATTCCTGTGAGATGACCGCGACAACTTTAACTCTAACGATCTCATAAAATGACAATCGACTACTGTTACACTTTCGTCTGTATTCAAGAAAATCGTATCCAGTGGATCGTAGCGTACCGCCATCTTCACACTCGTACGAGCTTGTGGAAAAGTGGGGTAGTTACCGTGGAGTTGCGCATGCGCACTGGGAATAAAACGTCACCTCGCAGAAGCCGGGAAGAGCGGTGATTGGTTCCCGTGGTGTTTTAAAGGGCGGTACGAATGGCTTCAGCTGTCATTCTGTTACATGGAACATACGGATCAACATCGAGCTGGATGTGTCGGAAGAGAACAGTTCACACGAAATTATACCTCGCTGATGGTCTTTTTTTGACCAGCGTGATGGTGTTTCCATTGCGCCATTGTGTTAGGATATGTTTGGTTTAGGAAAACATTTAACTGCAACTGACATAACAGGATAATTGTGTCGTTTATCAACCGAGATGCCCTGGGCAAGATGGCTGCATGGTTTGCTCGGAATGTCTAGCTGCTAACGTTGCTGCACAAATGCGTGTGAGGGCGCTATAGAGTAAATAACCTAATACTCTGACTATTAGGGAGTGTTTCAGTTTATACAATAATACAGGAGTTAAGTAATTTGGTTCCAAGTCTCTCAAAAACAACTACTGTTGAAATATGCATTTCCATGTGAGGCTAACGGATTCATATGTAGGCTATGGTTACGCAATATGGGTGTGTTTATTGCATTCCAACAATCACATACGGCAAAATAACAATTTTGATTGACACTTGAATCATGCTACGTTAAACGGCGTCTTCAGTCACAAAGAAACCCATCAATTATATTTTCCTTTGGTCCAAATGAACGCGTCCCCTTCCTTATCTCCCGTGCACCCATCAGGCCAAAGTGAGACCAGACCATGGAACAGACGCTCAGCCCAATAGGAAGGGGGCGGGTCAAATAAATCTTATTTAACCACAGGTGATTGTATTTTTTTTTAATTGTGCACCTGGAATTGAAACCTTAAAGTGTGGTGTTTAGGGGACAGTTTGTTGCATGTTTTATATTGCTTAGAATAACTAATAATATTTTGCCCTTGGTGAAAATATGAGCGGCGGAGGAGGTACGCCTTACATTGGCAGTAAAATCAGTTTAATATCCAAAGCCCAGATTCGTTATGAGGGTATTTTGTCCTCCGTCGACACGGACAAGTCAACAGTTGCTTTAGCGAAAGGTAAGCAGCTTCTGTGCGTCCACGTGGGCCATGGGCCGAACTCTATATTTATTTATACACTACCTTAAATCGGCTACCTTTCGTCTGGTATGGACGTCTTCATGAACGTTTCGCATTATGCATGCGCCTAACAATACTTATTGTATTTCCAACAGTCAAATCATATGGGACTGAAGGCCGTCACACGGATAGACCAATTCCGCCCAAAGATGAAGTTTACGAATACATAATCTTCCGAGGCAGTGACATCAAAGATATAACAGTGTCTGAACCGCCAAAGCAACACCATGGCTTGCCTCCTGATCCTGCTATTGTTCAAGTATGTGTTTATAGCAAATTATCAAACTAATTTCTAGCAGTCCAATATTTGTATTAAATGTGTGTGTATTTTAGTCATCTGTCGGCGGCTCATCTGGTGCGTACAACCCACGCTGGAGTCCATACAGGGACATGATGCCCTCCTACAACCAGCTGGCTGCTAGCTCTCTACTTAACCAGCAGTATGCAGCTGCCCTGGGACTAGGTATCCTCTCTAATTGCATCAAATCCCTAACATGGAATTTTTCAGAAATCACTCCTTTGTGGTGTCTTGAGTTCTTCACTTTAAGAGTAGGTGAGGGTTAGGTTTTACGTGTGTTCGCTGTCTTCCAGCACCAGGATTTCAGGGCCTCCCATCCAGGAGAGGCCCGATGGTAGAGCAGGCTGTTCAGACTCTTCCGATTGCCCAGAAGAGGGCCCAGCCAGCCAACCAGCAGCAGGCCAGACAGCCTGTTCGGTCCTCTCCACGACTGGGCCGCGATGGACCCCAGCCACAGAGGAGAAATGCTCCCAGCAGTAAGCTGACATTATTTTTGTCTTTGCTTTATCCTTTCTATGAACTGAAATGGAATTTGCTTATTGGGTTAAAGGGCCCCTATTCTGCCATCTGGTATGATGTTTATCAGAAATTTCTGAATCGTGCCTAAAATGACGTCACACTCCTGATGGTTGATGGGAACATCCACCACCCAGGTGGAATATCCAAACATGTGTGGCTGACCGCTTTTTGATTATGGATTGTCTTGTACCTGGTGAAATGCGGGTCCTTAACTGCATTTCCCCTGGACATTTTTCCCAGGTCAAGTAGCGCCACCGACGGATGCAACCAGGGTTCAAGAACCAGCGAATGATGAAAATCAAAGGCCGAGACGAAAACAAGGTATCCCATCTAATCCAGTGGTTTCCCATCCCTCTAAACTAGTGTCTTGAGTCTGCTTCTCCTGCCGTAGGAAGCCGCAGGTCTAGGAACAGGGGCAGAGGCCAGCTCATTGTGAAAAACTCAAAGCCTTCCACCTTGCAGTTCGAGTCGGATTTTGACTTTGAAACTGCCAATGCTCAGTTCAACAAAAATGAGATTGTCAAAGAGGCTTCAGGTGAGCGTACGATGTATACATAATCCAAACCACAGCGTCTTCCATGCTCATCAGAGCAGATGACGTTCTTGTCCTGCCAGATGGGGAGGAGAAGGTGGAACCTGGTGTGGAGGTCCCGGTGAACCAGAACCCAGAGACTTCCCCTGTGGAGAAGTGCTATGACAAGGCGAAGTGCTTCTTTGACAACATCTCCTCAGACCTCAAACCCCGGTAAACATTCGATAAATGTATGAACGTGTAATTTCCTAAATTGAAAAGGAAACCATGGTGACCTTGCCTCATTTGGTTCAGAAGGACCACCTGGGCGGAGGAGAAGAAGCTGAACATTGAGACGTTTGGTGTTCCAGGCCGCTTCCTGAGGGGCCGGGGGTACAGAGGGTACCGTGCCCGCCGAGGCCAGTCTGGCACGGAGCAGCCTGCCATGCCCAAAGTGGGGAGTGGAAGAGTGTGAATTATTTTATTTAAGGATCTTTTTTGTAAATAGGCCAGGAGTAGTTAAATATTCTAACATTATTGAGAAAAATAATCCAGTTTTCATTTGAGTATCTTTTTGTTTTGGTTTTTCTGTTGAACCCAATGTGGTTTTTGGGACTAATTTGGATTTAATGGAGAATACTTTGACTCCAGATCAATTACATTAATGTAATTATGTTTCTGACACTGGAACAAAAAAATCAGGCCTGAAGGCATGCAGTTTATTTATTTAAATTATTTATATAGCATGTCTGTCTTAATGTGAACCCTTCAAATTGTTTAAGAAGGATTTTCCCACTAGTTGAACACAAGTTGTACTTTAATTTAGTTTTTCTGTTTCCATCTTGGAGAATTGAGATGTTGGAAATGTGTTCTGAAATAGTTCATTATTAAATGACAGTATATGACAACATGTTCTTCATTCATATAGCGACACGCATGTAATGGGTTGAGAAAACGAGGTTAGAATTTACTGTCAAATTGGTAAAAGCCCTTACAGGCTTGTTTTGAAATACCCAGATGGTCTCAACTCTCCAATATCTGTTGGATGTACTTTATGATCAGTTGTGGAGAATTAAACTAATCATAATTCTTAGATGTGTTAAATATATCTGGTAACACTTTAAAAATGTTAATTCCACTCAAATTCATTTGAAATGAGATTATCAAATGAAATGACACACTCATTCAGACCAAATGTATATGAAATTTATGGAAAGCCCGATTTGGGAATTATAAAAAGGCAGTTAATCAGAATTGTAAACCAACATTTACAAGGGATTTGAAAACATTCACTTAACTGCAATTGTAATGTGGAAATAAATGTTTTATGATTCTGTAGGCTACAAAGTGTAGGCTACACGAAAGCAAGCACCAAAATGAAACCAGAACAGTGTAATGTGTATTAAAGTTCCCTCCTCCCATCATTCATAGGTGTAGCCGATCTATTGCTATGATTCTGATATGAATGTTGACATTCTGTAGGCAAAACCTTTATTAATTGCGTTTAAATAAGATTGTGTTAACATGTTAACTTATCCAGCCCTGATTTATATCTGTACACACAGGGGCAGCTTTAATTGTATTAAATGTTACCAGGTAACTGAGCAAATGTGAGGTTTTGCTGGTGGGTTACAAACTGAGGCTAGTTCATTAAAACTTGGTCCAAGGTCATCAAGCTGTCCAAGATCGAGGACTCCTTCTGAAATGTTGATCTTCTCTAGGTCATCGAGTGGGGCTGTGTCATCCCCCTCATCAGCATACAGGTGTGGGTCATAGTCATTCAAATCATCCTCTGTGGCCTGGACATCAGCAAGTCTCTATGGGGAGAGTCAAGGCCAAACCTTTTATTATTGCATTCAGGTTAACACGCTCTAAGATGCTTCTGATAGGTTAGAACAGTGTACAGAACAAACCTGATGAAGCAGTGCCAGGAGGTCTGCATATGACATGAAGCCTGACTTGGCTGAGCCTTCTTGGTGTTGGTACATCAGTGTGTTCTGGTGTTGATACATCAGTGTGTTCTGGTGTTGACACTGTGGTGACAAGTTGTTGCTTTAAGAACTTCACACACAAGAGGCCCCCATGATATTGAAATACTACTTTTTTTAAATACTACTTTTTACTTTTATTATACTATACTTTTATTTTTAAACAAATGGTCTTACAAAATATGTAGCTATCTCTTTTGTTCCAGCTATAGTTAGGTCTTCAGCTAGTCGAACAAACACCCAAGACTATAATAATAGAGATCAGTTATAATTTGTCATTAATAGTGGGTTTGTAATATTTCTTCAGCTATTGTGAATTTTCAAACTTACATACTTCCAGGAATGTTGGTAATTGAAGTTTTCTTCCAGGGTCTTTCAAGAAACAAGACAAGCAATAAATTAGACATTCTATGCAATCTTGACTTTCCCATTGTCGCATCTCACACTTGTTGATACCCACCTTGAATGAGGATGTACGTTGTATTAATTCACGGAAATCATATAAATCAGATTTCTGTTTCTGCTCATAATTGTCAAACATTGTAGGTGGTTTGACAGGTATCTTGGCAAAGGAAAAACAAATGTCAGAGGATTTTTGCTGCATATACGTAAGTCTCTTGATATAACACTGCATAATTTATGTTTTTTTTTGTATAACCTTGCAATCTGTTCCTGGTATCTCAATGTTGGATGAGAGAAGTGAAACTTCATTTGGCAGATCAGTCTTCAAAAAGGTGAAAACCTTCTTGCATGTCATCAAGGATGCCAACATCAGTGTTACTGTTTGAGGAACACATACATATTGAATATTTTGGATGTTTGGATTGTCTTTGTGTAGCTAGGTAGTCTCACAAATGCAAATGAAGCTCAAGTCAGGTCAACAGGGCACTTCACCGCCTTTCACCTCATATTTGTTTCGATCAATCATGTTGATGGAGGTGGGGTTCTGTAAGCGTGTGATTGCCCAACATGGAACCCATACTCATCCAGCCCTGGTATACTTTAAAAACAAGCTCCAATGAAACAAACGTTCTTTGTTAAATTGTCTGTGAGGTTTCAGGTTTTCAACACTGGGCAGACTGGCCCCTCTAGCAATACTAGCAAATGAGTTGCTCTTGGATCAGAGATTAGTGATCATTAAAGCTTTCTCTTGAGTTAAAAAATGTATCCAATCTGCAAGATAATACTATACATTAAACATAAACCAAAGGAAGGGAATCGGCATATTACTCAGGAGTACAAGCAGGGCAAAGAGCAAGACGCCCACTGCTCCAAAGCCCATGGTGGAGGAAGAGGCCCTTCGCCCCCGGCAGGACGGCGTAGCGGTGCAGTCGCACACAGTCACAGTCAGGTTGTGAACGGCAAAGGCGCCTTGTTGGTCAGATATCTTGAGATCAACCATATGTATGCCGGAATACACTATAGTGTCCTTCACCAGGTTCACTTCGTAGCCTGTGGAAATGGAGAAAGACAGTTATTGTGCCTTGTAGTACATTTCCTCCTATTTCCTTTGACCCTCCTGTTTTCTTCAGATGCTGACCATGTGAGGGATCCACGCTCCATTTCCCCTTGACCTCTCCCAGGAGTTCAAAGGTAAAAGGTCCTCCGAAGGGCTCATTGTCCGGGTCCATGGCAGTGAGGTTGGTCCTGGTGGGGCCGTCGCCAATACACACCACCACGTTGTTCACTGAGAGCGTCGGCACATTGTCGTTCAGGTCGAACACGTAGAGCAGTAATGTAGCAGTGCCTGTCATAGGGGGCTCACCTGCCACAGAAAAAAGAGCAAAAGGTAGAGCAGCATTTAAACCCATGTGGGAGATGTTGCTGTTGTCATTTTCATTTTTTTAATGCATTCGTGTTTGGACTCTCTTGCTACTCTCTTGAAACCATACTATCTTAAAAATAACCATATACTGTATACCTATCAGACAGTCCATTTCTCTCTTATTACCAATCATCTCGAAACTTGACAACTGGCTTGCTTCAACGTTGTAAGTGGGGCTTGCTCTTATAAGCTCTCTCTAAAACATCCCATGGACATGTGTTACAATCCTCAAAATGTCTTCTGGTGGGTTTCGGCTACTCTCTCTTCAGCCATCTTAAGCTCTGCATTCAGAATGATATAGCCAATCGAATGCATGCATCCAACCTCATGACGTTCATTAGTTCAATAAACCCGGTCAGATGACCACCGCTGCAAGGACTATTCTCCTCCCTGTTAGCACAACTCAGTGGTGAAAAGTCAGCTTTCACCTTCAGTCAGAAGACTACACCACAGGGCTTGGGTTAACCCTTTCTTCTGTAGTGAACTGTAATGTCTGGCCCCACCCACTAGGGATCTTGAACCCTAGTAAAACTGACTGTGACTGTTATGTACGATACAAGTTTCAACTTACATTTTTTATTGTAGAAGTTCCCCACATATTTTTGGTTGTGAAAACCTTTGAAAAACACTTTACAATAAATGCTAAAATGTAGGTCCTCGAGTGACTCCATATGTTGCTTACCGCTGTCCACTGCATGAAAGATTGCAGTGTAAATGTTGTCAACCACATGGGGGGATTCTCTGTCCAGGCATTTGGCTGTTGTAATGACGCCTGTATGAGGGTCCACCTTCAGCCAGTCCTCTGGATCTTTACCTATCTTATACCTATCGGTTTAAACAATAGAGCTTCAATTTCAACCTCTCTTGGAAGCTACAACTGAAGCATCAGAATCAATCACGTAGTGTAGCACAAGATTGTTATTTCACTCACACAAAGTCTCTGGCGTGACTGGAGTCATGGTCCACAGCAGTGACTGTCTCCACGTAGGTACCGATGGCCACGTTCTCCTTCAGCGCGGCCTCGTAGACCAGCACTGTGAACATCGGGGGGTCGTTGGTGTCCTCCACCTGAATGGTGACTCTCAGGGAGTCCGGCTTGGGCCCACCTCCCACTGGGCCGGCTGTCCCTCCAATGGTGTCCACCACCCAGAGGCCTGACGCGGGCCTGGCCTTAACCTTACAGGAGTGATAGGGCATCTCGTTTTCTACCGAGAAGAGGAGCTCCCTCTCTGTTATCTCTTCAAAGTCCAAGGGCTGAGGAGGTGTAGATGTCGGTTATGGATAATAAGGCTTTCAATATGAACTTTGTTTTACTTACTTTTAACTATTTTATGAGGAATCTATTATTATCCATGATGAAAATCCATTTCACAGCCGACTAGATTAATAACATTGATAACTTTCCAAGAGAGCACACTTGGCGTGTTTGGATTTTGATTTCATGGCGTCCTAGGTGCGGTTGTGTGAAAATGACAGGCATGCCACCCATCTGCCTCACTTTTACGACGGTCAGGATTCCATCGTTGGTGAAGGGGTCCGTTTCCACCTTGAAGTTCCCTCCTGTGTCGCCTTCCATGGTGTACTTGACCTGCCACGCTCGCGTTTTCTCCTGGTCTCTGTCTGCGACGTGCAGACGGAGAGGAACTACGCCCATCTCCCCCTCTTTCACAGTCCTATTGCCCTGTTGTACAGCGAATGTAGGGTGAAGACGTGAGGTGAAGACAACACATCACGTCCTGTGGTCCTTATGTACGGACAAAATGTCAGTGGCTCTGTTCACTCCTGGCATTCACGTGCTCCTTTGGTGATCTGATCACAAGTGGACAGCTCACGAGTACAGGTGTGAATACACCCAAAACGTGGCAGTACGCCAGCAGATGTACTCATCCGTCAAGTCAGTCAGTCACACTTAAGTGGTCAGTGGCGTTATCAATATGTTGAGTGTGATGATGACGTGGCGGCGAGGACCTACTGTTTGTCCGGTGATGACTGGAAGGTGATTGTTACCCTCCTGGATGCGGATCAGGGCTGTTGTGGTACTCGACAGACTCACCACTTCTCCATGGTCTTTAGCCACCAGCAGCACTTCGTACACATCCCCCACCTGAATACATTTGGAGAATCAAAAAGCAGGAAACACAAGACATTAACATATTTGTATGCATGTTTTGCTCAGCAGAACAAACCATGACAGGATTGTGGTAAGCAACCTCTGCTGCGCCCCCACCGCATCGCTACCCCGGTCATTATTTCCAATAACGGGACACCCTGTCAAGGTTTATTTTCATACTCATACATAC
>JAOPUD010000027.1:16303797-16319995 GCA_027122715.1 Trisopterus minutus
GGGGGGGGGGGGGGGGTACTCTGATGTATCTGTGGTCCAAGATTGTAACAGTCCAAATTCTTCTGTTTGCCTGTGCCCACATTCCCATAGTAGGAGAAAAAGTGATCTGCACCCAGCCCAGGACCTCCCTCTGTGCGGCTAGTCCATGGGTTCATACTCTTGATCTCAAAAGGTCTACTGTGTCCCACTCAACCAGTCACTCACCCACAGTATTATGTTGAACCTTTCTGAATTTTGTGTAAAATAGATTGTTATTCCTTTCACGCAGCATATGAGCTAGTGGTTAATGGGCTGGACCTCCAGACGAAAGGTTCTGGGTTAAACCTGGCTGTCCATAGACTCTGTGTGTAGGCATTCCTTAGCAAGTTGCCCGTACCTCTACCTCATTGTTATATTTATTTATATTTTCACCCAGCCATTCGGAGGGTGTAAGGTGTCTTTGAATTTGTGTGTGCACGTGCACGCATTAACATTGTGTGTTTGTGTGTGTGCAGAAAATGTCTTCTTTGGCACACAGGTGTTTATAAAGTGTGCAAATAGGCATAAGAAAATAACTTTGTAAGCCTATATTTCCTATGATCTCATGCAATGTGATCATAACGTGGGTCTGCTTCAGCAAGCTTTACAACCACATTCCAACCCCAGTCCTCCCTAATGCGTACAGATGAACATCCATTAAGTAAACACCGCAAACCCACACACACACACACACACACACACAGTGTTTGTGTCTGTGGGTGGGTGGGTGTGTGGGGGCGGGTGTTTGTGTGGGAGAGGGGGATGCCATAACGGTCAATCAAAATGTAATGAGGGATAATCCTTCCTAATCTCTCTCCACTAGAACAGACATTTGTAACCCAGGTAATCAAGTCGGGCCCACCCTTGTTGTGGGTGGGTGGGGGGCTCGGGGGTAGAGCTACATGAAGGGACATGCCATCAGCCAACATAAATGACTGTGGAGTTGTGGAGTTGCAAAGTGTGTGTGTCCAGTGCGTCGCGATCATATAGCTGGAGAAAAAAAGAGACCATACTTTGTACTATACTTTGTTGGCACTTGTAACTCTGCATTCTACTTTTAAAATCTTCTAGAACAAAAATACTTTACGTTACTAATTACTTAGTAACGTAACGTGACTTGTACCCGTACCAACAATGTGGACACTTTTTGGGTAGCTGCATGCAGTCTTAGTTGAGTATGTACTCATAAAGTGAGTATAGTGCAATTTTGTGCATTTGTGTATTTCAATGTTTTTATATATTTTTTTACTTTTTATGTGCATTGGAAATATGGATGTTCTTTTCCCATGCCAATAAAGCCCAGCTAATTTAATTTGATTACATTTAATTGAGTTGGGGTGAAATACCACAGTATGAAGACTATTAAAAAACAAAACATGTTTTTTTATAACAGATGTGCAAATACAATTAAAGAAACCAATGACAGACCACAAGGGAAACAGTCCATTGTGCCAAAGCCACAAGGGTGAGGCAGTGAAATTGTGCTATAGATGCAGCTTCTAAATTAAAGACAGCTTTGTTTTAGAAATGACACTGTGATAAGGTCACATTTTGGATTACAGCTACTTATATTGATTAAGAATTGTAGCTAGACAAATCTACGACATTAATATGATGCTATTGCGTCTCATATGTCATTCATAATTGACGTGACTTTCTAAACATCGTTTAGTTTTTGCGACCATGTAAAAATGGGATGAATTGAACAACACTATAAAATGTGTATGTAAGTTTGTTTCTGTGTGAGTGTGCGAGTGCATTACTAAAAAAGCTATTTAATGGTGTATGATTCAGTGACCATAACTCATGAATCCTGAAAACAATTAGAAGGGTTACACTGTTAATGTGTGCCCCCTTAAATATCAAACTGGCAAATGGTCTGGTTAACTTCGATGCCTCTGGCTTTATACTGCTTAACACTGCCCCCTAGCGGCGATACGCTGTATTGCACAACCAGAGCTCGGTGCGCGTCGTCAAGCTGCGACGAACACCGAACGCCACACTGCTGTGCGCCATCACACACCCATGGTTGCGCTCAAGAATTGTACGGATTGGCATGCTGTAAAGATAAACGAATACTGACCGTATGTATCCTTTATTCAGCCACATTTCCAAACAAAGTTAGAATTTAGTGCTCTGGATTTGGCGTTGAAGAAGGGTTGCAGTTGGGGACGAAAATAAACTTTCGTATGCCGCCCACTGCATGTATCCCAAATTCGAGCGGCATTTCTGCTAAATCAATCTAAGCATATAGCTGACAAAATGTATCTTAACTTTTTTGTACAATCTGACGGTATGATTAATGCTTAATTATCTACAAGAATGTGTCGCTATGAGCACTAGTCAACAAGCTACACGTTAGCTTGACTATCGTTAGCTTGTTTGAATAGCTCAACCAATGTATGTTTGCCTTTACGTCCATCTAAGCGCTTAGTTGTCTTAACTACAGCGAAGTTGACATACCTTTGTCATCTGACTGGCTAGTGTCGTCTTAAATGTGCTACATACTCAAACATTTCTACTAACGTGTACCTTGGTGTGTTTCATTCACTAGCATGCAATAGCTTATGTTAGCTGTCAACAATACCGATTTTGGTTATGGCTACCCAGCTATATTCACACGTTCTCTTCCACCTAACTTGTAATGGATATGCCAAGCTATGTTTATTAATATTAGCAGATTAACGCTAGATCTCTATTTGAATTCATAATTTAATTCAAGAGGACATCTTCCAATTTGAATGTAGGATTCTTACCTACATGGGTTCGATGAATTACTAATAAATGTGCCTCATTTTGTTCCCTTGTTAAGGTCATTGTAAACTCCCCCAATCATGAGTTTATTCGGTACCACAACCGGATTCGGAGCTGGAGGAACCGGGGTGTTTGGGGCCACGACAACAGACAGCCACAATCCAATGAAGGTACTAAAATAATATGCAGTGTTCCCTTTAAACACCTCAACTTGCCACCCAATACCGTGCCTTTCCCCATTACATGTTATTGTACAGTCCAGTTGCAGAGGTTTGGGGTTCTGCTCCTCACTGGATGTCCCTTCTTGCACACACTACAGGATGTGGAGGTGACCTCGCCTCCCGACGACAGCATCAGCTGCCTGGCCTTCAGTCCTCCGACCATGCCAGGCAACTTCCTGATCGGTGGTTCGTGGGCCAATGATGTGAGCGCTTCACCTACCACTACTAAGAAGAATTTGGTCAAAACAAGGGCATAACCGACTAGAGCTAGAAAAGCCCTAATTGTGATGATCGCCTCTGAAAGAGGGTTTTGAGTGTCATTAGGAATACAGCTGATTTGAGATGGGTTGTTTGCTAGTTTCTGATGCAACGCAATGACAGGAGCGTATTGTGGATGTTGTGTGGTGGCAGGTGCGGTGCTGGGAAGTGCAGGACAACGGACAGACGGTTCCCAAGGCTCAGCAGATGCACACAGGCCCAGTGCTGGACGTTTGCTGGAGCGATGTAAGGTCCCTGTTGGGCTTTGTTTTCGTAACATGATTTCCTATGCTGTGATCAAGAACCAGCGTTGTATGCATTTATGTTCCTGTGAGAGAAGATGTGTTTGTGTTTACTCTGTGTTCTACCCCAATACTAAACATGATGGCGTCTCTTAGTTGTATTAGATTCATTACAGTATATAGACAGCAAATAAAACCTCTGACCATGACTTCTGTTCTGCTTGAGCAGGATGGGAGCAAAGTGTTTACCGCCTCCTGTGACAAGACGGCCAAGATGTGGGACCTCAACAGTAACCAGGCCATGCAGATCGCCCAGGTGAGACCACAGCCCAGCCTGGGCACAGTAGAGAGCCGGCCAAAAGCTTCAGTGTACACAGCAGGAAACACAAAGCTTCTGGTCGTGGTGGAGCTGTGCTCGCCATCAGAATATTGTTAGAATATTTTTCGTTTGCAGGGCTCAAGACTGCAACCATTTACTATGTGAGCATTTACCCCAGAGCACACGGCTACCAGTTAAAAAAACATCTTAAGATATAGATATATATTTTAAGCATTAGATCACAACAGGCTATGGAATGTGCTCACTATACCACAGTTAAGGGGCGTTGCATGTCGGGATGGCGACCCCCTTAACTGTGGTATAATGAGCACATTTCACAGACTAAAGTGATCTATAGCTTTTATGAAACGGTTGCCAGTATGGCCAAATGAAAGTTATACACATCCTCAATTTTGAAAAAACGAGAAAGTCGAAAAAGCTTTTTTTTAACAAATACAAAAAAGTAGTCCCTCCTGGCTCCCTGCAAAGTGTGTGGCGGTTGCTATGCAACACACTGTAGCGTTCTTCAGAGAGAAGGCTAGAGACTGTAGCTTGATTCGCCAGCAATTTAGCCTACTCTCGAGCAGTTCACTCACCGTGTGCCTATTGCTTTACAACATTTCCACACTCTACATCAATCAACATATTTTTAGGCTTCAGTGAACTATACTATTGCTTTTATATATAAATAAATAACAGGTCAAGTTAGGTGCGGCGTGACACGGAACTCTGCAAACTGAAAGGACGTCCTAGCATTTATGTATACCCTCAGTTAGGAACCAATTAGATTGCTTGATTTAAGCCACCTGTTTTATAAATGTATCTATAATCGTAGTTCTCCTTAAACCATAATAGTGGAGCTGCCCATGCTCCTTTTATAAAATCTAAAAAAAGGTCTGTAAAGCGGACACTAGTTGACATAATTTTTCCCATTGTCATTTTGGGAATAGTGAAATTAGCTAGAACACATGCATTGTTGGAATAACGCTAAAACAAAAATACACAAGACAAAAATATCAGGACAAAGTGCTGTGTGGAGGGAGTCAGTGGTGTCCACTATGGCAGAGCTTCAATGCAGACTGGGTCGCTCACCAGAAGAGCCATGCGGTGCCGCGTCGGGCAGCGTTGCATAGGAGAAGGACAACACGTGTCGGAAGCTCCTAGACCTTATATCTATAATGGGTAATACTCTTATTCCTGTGTTAATATTCCACATCCTTACGGTCTCTGTAATTTCTGCTAATGTTTTTTGCCTTTTTCTTTGCTACTTTTTTGCCCCTAATGATGACGCTTTTAAACTATTTTTTACAATTTTTTATGCCTGCTTTGTAGTTGTTGCTTTCATGTCCAACAAGTTTAACTGTTCAGAATGACGCTGTGATATACTTGATATCTGATAAATAAACGATAGATAAGATAAAGAAAAGATGTTTAAATGTTGTTAAATGTTTAACACCAACACTCAAAACTCTAAACTGGCAACAGTACAATGCATGTATTCAAATCTTCTGAAAGCTTCATCTACTCTCTCAACCGAGTTTCTCTTATCTTCATAAACCGGAACCCTAACCCCAAAAAACAGGAAACAAGGTTACAATGTTAGGTCAGGTTTACAATCTTATGATGATCTACATATTCTGAGTTCCAATGTACCCCTTCTTTCACACTTTAGCATGATGGGCCAATCAAATCGATCCACTGGGTAAAAGCGCCCAACTACAGCTGTATCATGACCGGCAGCTGGGACAAAACACTGAAGGTACAATTTAAGCCTAACCCTTAATCATTTCATCCATCTATTCTCTAGACAGAACACCACCTAACCAGAACCTCACATTATTAAAACTCACCAAAGTAACAAAAGTAATTTAAATGCAAGTACAAAATATAAAAATAGCTGTGTCTGTCCTCTTTGGCCGGCTAGTTCTGGGACACGCGCTCCCCCAACCCAATGCTGTCTCTGCCCATGACCGAGAGATGCTACTGTGCTGACGTGGTAAGTCATCGATGAAGTCTTCTGATGGAAGCACACAGCTGTTCAGAGGCTCTCATTATGCAGAGTGGAACTTTATGCTATGTGTACTTACTCTTTATCTTTTCTGTTTGTGCATACTTATCCTAAATTTCTGTATACAAATTGTATACTTTTTTCCACTTTTTGTATATATGCACATAGGGCTGGGCGATATGGCTGAAAACTGTATCACGATATAAGTGTTTCATATCGGTCGATATCGATCATTATTGATCATTTTTATGACCTATTTAAAATAAGGACCAGGCAAAAAATATAAATGTAAACATTTTTATATCAAACTGAACCTTTCTCTGATCAGACAGGGAAAAGGAATGTCAACACAACCATGGAAAACTCAAATAAATATAAACATAGGCCTGAATGAAAATTAACATCACAATGTGCTTAAAAACATAAAAAAAAAGTGTTTACAAAAACACTTGCAGTGTTAAACGTTAACATAGAGAAGATCTAAGAAGAACTATCTTCATATATATATTTTTTACTGCAAGTTTAGTGCAAAAAAGGCGATTGAATGTTGGTGAATAATTTATTTTTTTAAATATCTGCAGTTTTGTAAACATAAAATTAATTCGAAGTAGGGTAAAACTGTAAAACTGCTTTTGTGGTATTGCATTTGCAGCAACAGGTGTAGTTGGCCGTTGTTGTATACGGCTGTGCTCTAAAGCGTGAGAGCGGCTAAGGTGGTAAAACAAGTTGGTTGTATTACCAGCCTTGTTGGGGACGACGTCTTGCATAATTTGCAGACAACATTGGTCTGACTACGGTCTGACTGATAAAATCCAAAAAACTCCCATACTGGCGAGCCGACCTTTCCTTTTTTATTGACAATTTCCTCACTCGTTCGCTTCTCACATTGCCATGTGTCTGTTATGAAACACACATGCGAGACGAGATGGCGCAGCCAAACTTGATACTGTTCCATGATTGGCCATTGGTGTGTCGCTCCATACGTTGCTCTCCAATCCATAGGTATCAGAGGATGCCTGCCTTTGTTCGTGCAACCACCCTTGCTACGCAACCTTTGGTTCAAAGCGGCACTACACTCTTTGCTCCGTTAACTTCCAACAAGGAAAACAAAATATTGAAACGTTCTATCGAACGCATTTTCTATTGATATTGATTACGTGTCTATCGCAATACATATGGTAATCGTTTTATCGCCCAGCCCTATATGCACATACATCCATAATTGTACTTCTCAGTGTTTCTTTATAGTTTTTGCTTGAAGAACCAAAACTAACAACGAACAAAAAATAAATTTACTTCTATTTATTCTATTCCCCTCAATGACCTGAGCAAATACAACGCCAACAGTTCCCCCTGAGATCCACAAAGATGCCTGGGTGTGAATGTTTCGGTTGTCTCTGCAGGTCTACCCAATGGCTGTATTGGCTACAGCGGACAGGGGGCTCATAGTGTACCAGCTGGAGAACCAGCCCTCGGAGTTCAGGAGGATAGACTCTCCCCTCAAGCATCAGGTACGGCACTACAGGAAGCTCACACCATAACTCCAATACCAGGAGCTTTACAAGGGCAGGCCCTTTTAATGCCTGTACTGTACTCTAAGAGTAGACCTAGAGTGGGCAGAGATCATATTTCGTTGTGAAGTACTTTTGCAGTGACAGATAAATATTGTTTTTACTCTCCTTAATGCAGTCATCGGTTGTAAACGTCTTGCTCAGAGTATGAGTAAACAGATTTTTCAGCCTCAATCAAACAGGGGTGTCCGATGTAAACGTTGTGATTGTTTCTCTTGCAGCACCGCTGTGTGGCCATATTCAAAGACAAGCAGAACAAACCCACAGGCTTCGCCCTTGGAAGCATTGAGGGCCGCGTGGCTATCCATTACATCAACCCCCCTAACCCGTAAGTGTTCACCCAGTGATCAGTCTCCTATGAACGACGTGTCCATGTGGGTCAGCTCTGCCAGTGAGCCCAGTGTGCCGTGTTCCTGTCGTTATATCATGTGATCATGTTTTTTTTCTTCTCTTGTTCAGGGCCAAAGACAACTTCACCTTCAAGTGCCACAGGTCTAACGGAACCAACACAGCCACGCCGCAGGACATCTATGCTGTGAGTCTGAC
The DNA here is from genome assembly GCA_027122715.1 of Trisopterus minutus. Lineage (NCBI taxonomy): Eukaryota > Metazoa > Chordata > Actinopteri > Gadiformes > Gadidae > Trisopterus > Trisopterus minutus. The sequence continues at coordinate 16,311,735 of JAOPUD010000027.1, forward strand.
GCTCCAGGATATGTTGGGCAGGATCGTCCAGTGGTTGGGGTGTCTGAGTCTCCGCTGAAAGTTTCTGCAATCTAACCCCAATCTCTGTCAACGCTCTGCATCCTGGGGCAAGATAACCCCTAGCCCCCGACCTGCCATCCACATGACATCCATCTAAAATAGTCCAAATGTTTACGTGGCTTTGGATAATGGAGACTCAACCAGCTATTGTATGATAGTAAAAAAAAAAGTAATAATTTCTTGTAATCTAATAATTCCAGTTATAAAGTCTGGGAAAGGGAGAACCAGTTCCACTGGTTGCAAATTCAGTGGGTTCCTTTGGTGCAAAGCATTCCAAAACCCTAAATACCGAACCCTAAACCCGACCCCCCCCCCCCCCGGTACCAGGTGAACGCCATCTCCTTCCACCCGGTCCACGGCACACTGTCCACCGTGGGCTCGGACGGCCGGTTCAGCTTCTGGGACAAAGACGCGCGCACCAAGCTGAAGACGTCGGAGCAGCTGGACCAGCCCATCACCGCCTGCGCCTTCAACAGCAACGGCAACATCTTCGCCTACGCCTCCAGCTACGACTGGTCCAAGGTGAGGGGAGATATTGGCGCCCATGCCGCCGCTGGGAGTGCGTTTTGTCACTGAGGCAGCAGGAGTTTTGGCAGATCACGTGTAAAAAAAAAAAAAAAACACAAATGGGATAAAAGTGTTTAGCCGTTTATTTTTATTATTTTAATTTTTATACTTATTGAATGAAATGTTTTTACATATCTGTATGAAAGTAGTTATTTGAATGTTGTGTATATTTTATAAATACGTACCTGTTTGACGGTACTTGTGTATTGTGAGCGTGTGTTATTTATCATTGGAGACGTTTTCAACACTTTCATTCAGTCCTTCTATTTGCAGAGATCGCTGGTGCTAGGCTAGCGCAAGTCGACGGGATTCTGCTAGCCTGCCAATAAAACTATCGATGTAAATGTTTGTTGATAGAATAATGTTAGAAATAAAACTACCTGGATCGTATTGCATTTAGTTTATAATCCCTGTAGGTGGAAGCAGGCTACGGCAGCGGTGGACTGATATTACCTGGAGTGTGCTTCTCTGTTTACCTTCACCAGAAAGTAGTCCCCCAAAATGTAATGTGATCATTGCGATACAAGGATAGCTTTATTTCTAATATTATTCTATCAACACAGACATTTACATCGATATTCGGGCACTATAATTGGTTTGCCTCGAGTGTTCTTTGGAGTAGGCAAAACAGTTTTTATTGGCAGACTAGCAGATCCCCTCGACTTGCGCTAGCACAAGCGATTTCTGCAACTAGAAAGACTGAATGAAAAGTGTTACAAACGGTCTCCAATGATAAATAACACACTGGCTCACTTGGAAATGAGGTCCGATGTCCAAAATCCTGAACTACCCCTTCAACCGTTCTTTGCCCATCGGCTCCCGATGCAGGACACAATATTTGCCTTTTGACCATGGGTTTACAAGAACTATTGGATAACGTTCTCACTGGGATGAGCAAATGGACCATGAAGAGTGATCAATAACAGCCAGGGTAAGGGCTCGCTTTCACCTCCGTTTTTGTAAGTATTGACAAAGTGACCGTTACCCACAACAAACACAGACTTTTTATTTTGATGTTTCCCCTTTCGCCCAGTGTTGGAAAGTCTCCCTCAGCCAATCATGTACAAACAAATACGGAAGTATTGAAAGTTAATGTGACCTGCCTAGATATAGGTTTCCTACCTTTTCTCTTCCCTCTTTTGGCCTAATGGGGCTCCCTCTCTCTTTCTCTTTCAGCCATAATTCTGACTCTGTAGGCCTTAGAACACAAGGAACCTGTGGCAACCAGTTGAGCAGGTAGTCGAACAACATGAGAAGGACCAAAGGAAAGGATCAGAGAGGACGTCCCCATAGTGCACTCACAGTCAGTAATGGCTTTCGACAGAAGTTCCAGCCCTCCGCAGTAGTATAGGGGGCTCTGGTTGGGCCTTGAGAATTTCTCCAGTAGCTGAGGCACTGTGGAGGCCTTCTGTCCTCCCCTGTCAAACTCCTCTGTGGCACTTAACTCCTGCCTCTCTCGCTCCTCCTCCAATTCCAGCTGAGTCAGGTATTCTGCAAGGAGGATGAAAGATGTTAAAAATATATGATATCAGAGGTAGATGAGCAATCATGTCCCCCCCTACTTAGTAGAGTAGGCCTCCTATGAAGCCTCCCCTCTTCCCCTCACTGCCTTAACTTTCCTCACCTTCAGTAATGAATAATTAATGGTTGCCCCCATAATTACTCTGTAACCCCCCCCCAAAATAAACTGTCTTGTAATAATTCCTGACAAATGCCAAAGAAATAATTATACAGTGCATGGTATATAATAATTTACCTTTACTTTTTCTTACACCCGTTTACTTTCCACAGCTCAAATCCAAACCGGACTTGCTCAATTCACTGGCAAAAACTGTCAGAAGTACTTTCTTTCAAAATTGATATTAAACACAATCCCTCTTGCCTTCCTAAATGTCCCTTTCACTGGATTAATTAAAGGAGTGTGATGATTGCGGCACTATAAAAGGTTTTAAAAGGGGAGAAAGGTGAAAAGAGGATGTTTGCTCTATGGTTTGGTCATCTGACATGCAAAAGAAAAATCATAATTGGTATTTTTGACAATGTGAAAGCATTTAAAGAATAATAATGAAACTATGCGGGGAAGAGAGACTTTTTTGTCCCCTATAATAACAAAGAATATCCGCCACCCGCCCATCCCCCACCCCACCCTCACGTCACATTTGCAATAGTCTGACATTATAAGGCCTAAGGACCAAACCAGCAATATGTTTCCAGCATTTACTTTCTTATCTCTTACGCACTGCTGTGCATGTTATTGTTAAACTTTCTCTTTACCGTTCACCATTTTCTGCCTCTCAGGTTCAATTTCCACAATCTTTTCATAGCAGTTTCTTGCCTGTAAAAAAAAAAAAGAGGGAATTTTTTGGTACATCACCCTTGTAATATGATAGGTTGTTGTTCTCCCCTGTCTTCCGGGACCATGGAAATCAATAAGACTGTGGCATCAGCAATATGTAGTCTTTCAGCGCGAATAAGTGGCCAAGACACGTTTAAAACCACGATAGGAAGTAGACCATGCATTCTGCAGTATTTACATTCTAATTATCATTCGCAAGGTGCCAGTAAGCTTTATGTAAGAAGATTGTCAATCTGCAAAATTGCTTTGCCAAGATTTACCACTAAGGATTTCAGAAAGCTGCAGGATATGCTTGACCGAGCATTGATATACATATCGCAATTATTTTAATCAAGATTTTAAAAGAAAATGTATTGCAGATGTCAGGTGACTGTATTTCAGAGAAAGATCGGTATATATACATTGATATATGTACAAAGTTGAAGTGTGGGGGGGGATAAGTGTTAATGATGGGTGATCATGCTCACCTCTTTATAATCCCGCAAGCCAACATATGCTTTGCCCATGTGTACATAAGCTTTGATGCATCTCTCATTGCACTGACAGATCGGGCAGAAAGCAAGAGAAACAGTGACAGGTTACTTATATATTCTACAAAACACATTTCTATCCTGCAACGGAACATTTCAGATTTTGCGCTACGTTATGTTTGATTACATTGTACAACATGAAACAAACAACAGATGCTTTAGAGAGCCTATTTATCATAGCAAACGGGGTATTCACAATTTCAACTGAAATCTTTACTAGCTAGAGGCAATCAAGTACAAGGGAAAGGAATACCAAATTAGCATGAACTGGAAATGCACTATTGCCTTCATTTTTCTTTCGTCCAACCTGAAAAGCTCATCATTGAGAGCGATGCAGTGCAATGCGTGCAGCTTTGTGTAAAAAAAAAACGATATCCAATACCCATTATGAGATCACTGCAACACCATACCTATGGTCCTCTGAGTACCCGGGATTACAGAAACTTTGGCTTGAGATGACACCATGAAAAATGAGGTATCAACTGAGCGACCTGGAGTTTCCAAAGTAGAGCTCACCTTCAGGGCCCATTCACAGTCACTGACGGCCTTGTTGAACTCTCCCAGCTTAATATAGGCCTATAGGAAGGCATTGTTCAGAGTTAGACGACATTAAGTAATCTCTAACAAAACACTGTGAATAAATGTGACCGCAGGAGGTAAAGTATCAGGTTGTTGTATGTGCACAAATAGTGCAGTGAAGTATTTCCGTCAATAGGGAAAACTTTTTACATTTTAAAAGCGGAGCATTCAATTCTGATCACATTCCTGTAACTGTACACTACTTGAGACAAGTCAGTTTGGCAGAAGACATCAGAACAAGTGTGGCTCATTAACAACGGAGTAAAATCTGAACTCTGAGACACTTGTTGAACCCCTTGTGGTAGACTCAACACTGCTCCACCGCCTACAAAAGAAAGTTTGACCAGACACTCCACAAGTGAGACCAGACCTTCCTGCTGACCAGCCGCTCCACAGGTTCTAGATTCACATCTCCCAGTAGAAACAAAAATAATCGACGGGGCACCAAGTCTTCAACAGGTCGAGTCATTAATTACAGGCATCTGAACATTTACCTGTGCTCGGTTGGTGTATAGTGGCTGCATGTCACGTAATTCTGCCAATCCATCACTGTATAACTCCACGGCCGTTTGGTAGTCTTGTCGTGAATAAGCTTTGTTTCCTTTATCTTTGAGTTCTGCGGCAAAAACCAAAGTGGACATTATGTGCATGTAGCAATACGATTTGCTTGACAACAGAAGTGCAACTGGGTTTTATCTCTAAATAAAAAATTGTGGAACAGATCTTTACAAACCGTTTGCCCTTTCCTCCTTTGCTCTCCTTCTCTGCGTCCTGTCTTCCACATCTCTCTCCAGACTCTTCAGGTAATTTTCTTGACGCCAACATATTCATAAGATTGATTAGTACAGCTGCAGTAGGCTTTAATGCCCTTTTAAAAAAGTATCCATCAATTCACATAGCATCACACTCTCTAAAGGCTTGTTGTTAAACAGTTAAAAGCAGTCAAAAGATCTATCTAAGTAATGTGTTAAAATCTCAAAGGTAACTGTTTCAGTTTCTTTGGCGCCATCTACGGTGAAAAAAAACAACTGTTTGCCACTACACACAGTAGTGAGCTGAAGTGTGGTGTGAAGTGTCCTCTCTGGTGGAACAACCACTGCTGGGTAATGAAAATCATATCACCCACTGCACAGCTTGGGATTTGAATGTATGTCGGGAATGTCGCCACCGTTACATTTATAATACTGCACAGCATTCATCATTGTGCCATAGACTATATCCCCATTGTGTTATCTCCTTCTGTGATAGACAGTGACTTAACTGACGTTCATTTAAATGTAAATCTTTGGAGATCTCAGATTGGATGAAGTAAGAGCACTGACGCACTGCTGTGCATATTATTGTCAGAGGCCATCATTTGCATATCCATAATGATATGTAGGTGATTGATAGTGATTTATCGTCAGGATTTAATTTATTTGACAGGCATTTCTTAAGTCAGACCAGTTTTTGGGAGGGGGAATGTTAAGAGTTTTCCAGATCCTGAAGTTCCCTACAGGGTTGCTAATGATGATCATGATGATCATGATGATGGTGGGGAACGCTGTTCTTTTTAAGTGAGACAAAGACATGAATGTCAGTTGAAGGTAAGTACATACGGTTTTCTAAAATGAGCACGCAGTGAAAGTCATTTAACACAGCTCTTCTGTCCTGTCTGCCTCCAGCATGCCATAATTTGCTGCCCTCCTTTTTTTTAACCACATATTCCACTTGAAGTGTTCAAAGTCGACATATAAGGTCACACTGTTGCTACAGGTTAATGAGCTCATCCACCCATAACAAGGTGTGGAAAGTTTGGCTATTTGCTTCCATATTATAACTATGTGGATTTTATGTTGCATTAAGGAGACATACCATTTTATATTCCACTCTTGATACATTAATTTATAGCACCAAGTATTAGCCTAACTTATACATATTAAATTGATTAATTATGTGTTATGCAAGGGACGTGATACAAATTCAACTTCATTGCAGCGTTTGGTGCTATTTGTCTTCCAACATCTCAAATAAGATAACCTTACTTACATTTTGATATGTGTATTCACCTAGAATACCTAAACCACTACTACAGTTATTACAACAAAGCATTTATTTTTCAAAATTCTGAGCCATAAAATTAGGTGTTAGCACACGCGCAAAACAACAGGCTAGGCAAGACTTGAATCAGATTTTGGTACTCACTGTCACTCATTGAATAAAAGCACAATTATATGAAATAACTGAAGCAGAACTTGATGCAGACGGACATTTACTGGCAGGTTTGCACATACAACAATGTGGACCAAGTTGACAGCTTCTTGTTCTTGGTGGGCAATTAGTATCATAGATTCAGGGCAGGGACATAAATGTTGCATGCCAGCCTCCTTTACACAGATATGGAGTAGGATTTGTATAACCACTCATCAAATAATGGCATTATAAACGTGTTTTAGTTGTAATTAGGACGACGTCAGTTTACTTTTACTCACCTGCATTTACATTGGAGCTGTACTGAGGAGAACACTGAAAAACACAGGGGGGAGAGTGAAAACAGAAAGACAGGGCAGCATATTTAAATAAACACTGTGTTTAGGATACATGTTGGCATAAGCGAATGCGTTTGTCTACCATGACAGCAGGGGGGGATGTGGTGGAGGGGTTCGTGTTGACGGCTGTCCGGTTGACAACAGTCCTGCATGAGCCGTCCACCCCCCCGTCCTCCAGAGCGGCGAGGTAGCGGTCCGCCCTCTCTGCGGCCGCCCGCTGCTGGGCTTCATCCGTATCAGCCCTGTGCAGATCGTTCACCAGTTCGCCTGAGTTCAACCAAAGAAACACTCTTCCATGAGTGACTATTCATTCACTGCCTGCATTTGTATTCCCGATCATCGAGTAAGTGTAGTTTCTGTTCAGCACAAACAGCGAGGGGCATATAAGTGATCAGGACAGGCTCAATGCCGCGTTATTACAGATCTTTATACGTGCATTTCAGCTGTTTCCACTCGCACGGAATAATTCGAGGCTATTTCGATCGTTACCCTATAACACACCTAGACCTTACTTACTTATTGTGTCAACGTTTTTTAGGAAACTCTCCAAGTCCTTTCTTTGGTCCATCATGTAGTCGGTGAGTGTCACCCCTTTGTTGTTACCACGACAGCCGTAGGCATGGTGACAGTGCACACATGTGACTGAAGAGGGGACAACGGATAGCCCTGTGCGTGTCCCACGCTGGCTCCCGGCCGGGCCGCTTGAAAAGTTACTTTACAGCCATACAACTTTTAATGTATACAACTGTAGGTATTCAAAACGCTGTCCCGTATTAAGTTCTCTAACATTGCTTATCATTTCATTCAGTTCATTCAAGCTTCCGTATTCAACATGTATGTTTACAAAGGAAAACGTGACGTTGACGTCACGTTTTCCGTCTGCGTCAGCGCTGTCCGCTTGCCCTCAGCAGCAGATCAACACTGCCTCCGTGTGGTTGTTGAGGTAATATCCTCCTATGGTCTAACATCATCGGTTTTCAAAATCTATGAATGAGGGAGTGAGTGAGTGAGTGAGTGAGTGAGACCTGTTGTGATGAGAGAAGGACCTCAAACTCCCCTTAAACAGACTCATGCACACATCCTCCATTTTGTAAATACTGTGTACATTTAGTGCAGGGGTCCGCGGCCCGCCGGACGATATTTTGTGGCCCCCTACTTGACATCAAAGTTTAGTGTTAGTGCGGCCCGCACTTTTTTTAAATAAATTTTTTTTGAACAAAAACCTTGCATAAGAAATATGTGTAGGCCAGTGGTACGGCATCTCCACAGTGTGTGTGCGCCCTTACTGTGTGTATCTCTTTTCACACACCATGCACCGTAAAAGGTTCTCTCCTGATGTATTTTAAGCTACTGAGCATCTGAAACTAACCGCTTAGCAACCGAGTTCCTCAAGTTGTGGAGTTTCATATCCCTGAGCATGAACTGTCAGTCAGTTTTTCTCACGAAAAAGAAAAGAGAAAAAGTGACTGCAAATGTATTTGCGAAGCCAACTATCAGCCGTGCGTAGAGCTGCTGTAAGTTTTCCAGATTCAAGGAATCAGCGAGACTTGATGGAAACACCACGAAATATGTGTGTGTGTGTGTGTGTGTGTGTGTGTGTGTGTGTGTGTGTGTGTGTGTGTGTGTGTGTGTGTGTGTGTG
>JAOPUD010000027.1:16389519-16414897 GCA_027122715.1 Trisopterus minutus
GTGTGTGTGTGTGTGTGTATCTTAATGTGTGTGTGTATCTTAATGTGTGTGTGTGTGTGTGTGTGTGTGTGTGTGTGCATGTGTGTGTCTTGTGACCACGTCAATGTGCATCACAGTCTTTCATCCTACATAGTTAATAATGTTGTACTTTCCCATCAAAGCATAAGTATTTTTAAGAAGCCATGTAGAGGGATGGACAGAGGGTATATAGTTTTTTTTTTACAGTGGTTTGGTCAGCCTTTTTTTAAATGAAACTGTAAAGCCAATGAGAAACAGACAATCTGCAACTTACTAAATGTGTTATTGTGAACCCTAAGGCTTGTATTTCACTCTGTTTTCATATTTTTTTGTGAATGACAACCGGAATAGTAGGCCTGGAACTCTCATCTCATTGGAATCCATGGGTCCTAATTATATAATTGACTCACAAAATCAGGATTTCCAATTGTGTATCAACTGGAAATAAAACACAGTCTAACACATCTCGACACCGCTTTCCCCCTGTCACTGTTCGGCCAGCCTCCAGAGGCAGGTTCGTTTTACGACTCCACGTTCATCCAAACCGGAAAACCGTGGCTCTCCGTTTCCTTTGCTAAACAATCAAAGGATCACTGGGTGAGAAATGATTCATCTCTGAGCTATAAATAGAAGTCACTCTTCCTCTCTGGGCTTCGCCATGTCTCACGCTTTGATGTGTTCATCTGGCTGCTCGCGTCTGTGGCGTTGAGGCAGATGAATAAAATAAGGCTAAAGTAGGGGTTCGTCTCCCACGGAGAGCCTCACCGCGGACGGTTGTGCACCACCTCTGCAACTCTTGGGGTGCCGACGGTGACGAGGATGAGGCCTCGGTCGGTCTCGACAGTCGACGAGGCCACTGTTACTACGCCGTGCTTTGGATGGCCCTTTTGCAAACTGTAATTGACAGATGTTACACTCCAGTGAAGGATTTTAGAGCTGTCGACCACCCTCAGGGCTGCCATTTCCGCATGCTCTGTGCCCTCACAAATAAGGATGAGGTGTGGCGTTTCTCTGTGTGACACAGAAACATGGACAAACCGAAGCACCCGCGTCCCAGTGCTCAGACAGCTCATGTGTTTCGAGTAGCGATGAAGGGAGGTGTGTTTGCCTGAATCCTTGTCGTGGTATAAGTGAAGCCTGGGGGCTCAGGCTTTGTGAAGTTGGACCCAGAGATGGTGTCAGTGTTCCTTAGGGCAGGTCCTGGGGTTGACAGGTCAGGGTTGGCCTGGGCTGTTGTCCATGACCCTGCAGGTACGGGCTTGCCTTACCAGGTACAAGATTCCCATTGGTCCGCCATGGGAAACACACCCATCCATCCGATCCCTGTGAGCATGAGAATGCATGTATTGCTTGCATTCATTGCTCTGCAGCCATTTTCCTCAACTACACAAATCTACCTACGTTTTTACAAACAAGTATTGAACTCTATTTCCAATAATCATTTATTTAAAACATAATTATAACTGAGGTTCCAATGGTTTTCGTGAATCAGTCATATGCTATTTTGTTGTATTAAACCTAGGCCTGCGCAATAAAACAGTTAATTATCATATCGTGACAGACTTTTGATCAATATCAATATAAAACATTTTCAATGTATCTCGATAAGAGACTGGACCACCGGATCTAGCAGCTGGGTTTGTTACACAAACACGGTTCCATACTTATTTACAATATTTGAGTGTTTTTCATTGTTGTATCGACATTGGAATATTGATCAATGAAGAACAGTCAAAGGTCAAATTAAGTGTTAAACATAAATGTTTAATCCAGCATGATTATTCCTAGTCTTTTTAGGTAATTACAAATGTCAATTTATCGTTATCGATCAATATGATCAAGTTATATCGTGTTATGTCTTTTAGCCATATCGCCCAGGCCTTATACCTGAGGCTGGCGACGGCCTGGTGGCTGGAACAGCGTGGGTGGCACGGCAGATGCTGTGGACTGGCTGGTGGGTGGCACGGCAGATGCTGTGGACTGGCTGGTGGGTGGCACGGCAGATGCTGTGGACTGGCTGGTTGGTGGCACGGCAGATGCTGTGGACTGGCTGGTGGGTGGCATGTCCATGTGGCGCCGGAAGGCTTCCTTGTTAGCCCTGTTGCTCAAGGACGCTTCAGGGCGTCCTTCACCTCATCCCTCTCACTTCACTTGATCAACGACGCCACCAGATACCACCAGAGCGTTTTTCTAGGACCCACCTGAAAGTCTGCCCCCTGAACTGGCCAACCTGCAGCTTATGCAGACCCAGAACCTCGTCCTCTGTGTCAAGGCCTTGCTCTGCCGCAGCTCACCGTGCTGACTCCAACACCTCATCTGGTGGAAGAGGACGCGACCATGACTAGGCCCTGCTCTTCACCCGCTCAGCTTCATGAGAGTCATTTATAATGATCGTCCCCATCAGCCTTTTATCTAAGCACCTATGCTATCTATTTACATATAACTTGTACATATTGTTTATAGTCTTAACTATATCAATGTGTGCATGGGTAGGGGTAGTCGTATGCTTATGTATCTGTTGTGATAAATGGCTAAATGTTAAATTTCTGCTGAAACACTGCCATTTCCCTTTGGGGATGAATAAAGTAATCTAGCGATCTATCAGATTACTGGCCTAATGAAACATCATACACTATGATGACAAGATAAGGTTTAGGAACACACTATCTCACACACACACACACACACACACACCCACACACACACACACACACACACACACACACAATTAAGCCCACACTTGATGCTAATACAGGGTAATAAACTTAAAGGCCATGGTAATAACATGTGTCCCATGTGCTTGTTCATCAATGGTAATGCTAGCATGCTAACGGTTTGCTAAAAAAAAAAAAAACTACTAAAATAGCAATAACTTCCACACAGATTTCGAGTCAATCGATTCGAATGGGGGAGGGGAGCCGTCTAACAGCGTCTACTTATGTCTATTTATGCACTAAAAGCTAACGTGACATTTACAATAAACTTAGAACTAATAAAATGTAAACAAACTTACTAATTACCAAGAAAACTTACCAAAGACGTCATCCAAATTCTCCACAGAATCGAAATTTCTTGAGAAAAAGCCGCAGAGGTAAATTACAGTGCTGCACAGGACAGGTAGGCGCTCCGGACAAATTGGCCCATGCTTGAAGGATTCGTGGCTGATGCAGGCCGTCGGGTCACTCGGGTCACTTCGTGAACGCCAACTCGCCTCCTCATTGGGGGAACCAATTCTTGGTCAACATCGAGCTGCCATTGGCTTACCGTTCCTCGACAAACACTCGGCGACCCTTACCGAAAAAAAGCTTTCAGCATAAAGGCCAAGAACACCTGTATTACAATAGGTGGCAAACGCTCCTGTTGGACCAGGAGACTAAATATTAAGTATTGTTTTCTGTTAATGTTTTAAACCAACATTTGCAAGGGGCGTTTAAATCTGCTGTTGAACAGATTACTCAAAATGTTTGAATGGCTTTTGTTATATGAGAAAGCAACTGTTTCTGTCACTTATCCTCATCGGTCTGATGGTACATACATAGTCAGTTGTGTTAATATGATTAACTTTCCCATGCCAGTTTATCAGAAACATGGTTTTCAACATGGCTTTTAATTGAGAGATGACTGTTGGCATCTGAAAGATACATTACATTTCAATAAATTTCAAAACAATTAATTTCATCTTGAGCGAGAATGTCTCTCATCTTAAAAAAACAAAAAAAGTAGTTTGGGACTCAATTCTAATTAATCATTGGTGTTTTGAGGGCCAAAATCTGACCTAAAAATCCAGAAAAGGGGCGTTTTGAGTGTTAGTGTTCAGTTTCATACACCACCTGCTGCTCTCCCCCTCAGGTTCATCCAGAGCAATAGAGAGAGAATCACTGGTTTAATCCCCTTGTTGGTCTCCGCTTGCTCTTGATCTGTCGAGTGGCTAGTATGGCATGCAAGCCTAGCGCTATTTGGGAAGGAGTTCAAGATATTTCCATGGATGTAACAACGACATAATAAAAGGGACCGTGATGCAATGTACTAAGTTAAAGCCTTCACCACCAAATAAATGTTTAATATTTGTATGCATTTACAATTTATACAATTTAAAATCCATTCTCAAGGATTCTAAACATAGACTAATATACCGCAGTTTGGATATGGAAGGAGTTGTGAGCAATGAATCATTCATACATAAAGCATGTTACTAATTCTTGATTTGCAAATAATTAGGAAAAAATCTGAAGTTGTAGAGTGCAAAGATACCATAACGTGAAAGATCTTTTAAATTGTATAATAAATGTTAAATAATAGTGTTTTCAATGCCCCAAGAATTAAGTGACATTAACATTCTTCATATTCTGTCATCTGTATGTTGCGCTTAAAAGTAACCATAATCCCACCTATACAAAACTTAAATAACACAACTACCACTAGACAAACGCCATAAAATAATTAGAATCAAGATGAATTACAATTAATTCTTCTTCTTGGAACAGTGTTGAAAGGGAAGAAAAACCCATCCACCTTCTTCAACATTAACTGAGCCCCCTCCACCACCACAGTGTCCAGAATCTCTCATCTCCATCAACAAACAGCAGGGAGCCCATGAGTCTATTTCTGGTTCTTCAGCAGCTCGTCAATCTGGGTTTTGTACATGTTCTTGACGTCGTCCAGGTCCATCCTCAGCTCCTCAGCCTCCTCGGCCTTCTCCCCGTACATCTGGAGGATGGTGTTGTGTCTCTGCTCCAGATCCTGCCACACAAACATCACACAAACATTAGAAATATGAGCTTTGGCTGCCTCCTACTACACCCTACTCCTACTTCATCTCAATGTCTTTAGTTGTCTGACAGCTTGCCAGAACTATAGTGAACCACAATGATCAAACCACAATGATCCAATACAACATGCCACAGACATTACAACACATCATTTTGCCTCACAGCACACGTGTATTTGGTTTAACTTATTTTCAGTGGGATCTTCTTGTGTGGCTGCTCGCGGGCCGTCCTCACCTTGAGCTGGACCTGGAGCCTGGGGATGTCCTTTACCAGGAGGTCCATGTCATCGTTCTGGTTGGTGAGGCGCACCACCTCCTCCGCCATGACCGAGCGACTCCTCTCCAGGCTGGAGATCTCCAACTGATCACACATGCAACAAAAGGACTAAGAATGTCACAGAGGAACATAGAAGCATTGGATTTACGCTATCTAGAGAAGGCGAAGGTGACTCAATGAAAAGGGATGACAAAGTAAGAAAAACTGTAAAACATCGACCTCTGGCTGTTCAACCAAGCCAATAACTTCATTATAATAATAAGTTATAGTCAAAATATCAGGCTACTGGTGTCCAGAGCATTTGGCTACGAGGACGTTCCAATGTGCTCTTCTTTTGATCCTCATCGAGGCCTGTGCGGAGGTTCTCTGCCCTGCTACCTGTAACTGTGCGATCTCTCCTTCCCTCAGTTTGAGCTGCGACTGCAGGTTCTCCATGATGCTGGAGCCTCCAGACAGCCTGGCCACCTCGTACAGGTTGGTCCCACTGATGGACATGGACATCGGCATGACCCCCAGCGAATGGTCCATAGAGTCATCCTTGGAAAAGAAATCCCAATAAAATGAACAACAGCCACAACAATGTATTCGGGGCAATAAGATAAACAATATGCAGTTTGACAACGACTTCCCCCGAAGTCCCCTATGAATTGACGTTGGTGATAATCCAGTGATATTTAAGGGCTAAAAGATGGCTATGGCGTCGCGTGGTCTGCATACCTGAGAAAAGGTTGAGGCGTACAGACCGGCAGTGTCGGTCCCACTAATGGAGCTGGAGCGGGACAGGGAGGGGGTGGAGGAGGCCGGGGGCTCCCCTACAGAGTGGGTCATGGCCTTTCTCTCCTTGGGTTAGAGACCAGAAGTGATTCAACGTTTTAATGAATAGTTATCTTTGATAATGTCCAGATCAAGGAAGATGGACAGACCTTCTCCTTGAGGGCCTCCTGTGCAAGGTAGCATTTCTTCTTTTCTTGCTCCACCTTCATCTTCTCCATCTCCAGCTGATTGGTCAGCAGCAGCTGGTGGGAGGAGCATAAAAAAAAAAGTATTACAGAAAAATAGCTTTCAAACTACTGTTTCAATATTTAACAGAAATACAATAAGTCATTGTGCCCTTATTTTATTATTAAAAACAGAGGTAATAATAATAATAATAATAATAAATAATAAGTAATAAAAGTAATAAGAAATAATTTAAATAATCTAATATATGGACTAAGAAACCCTTACCTTTTCTTTCTTGTTCTCTTCCAGCAAGCGGCTGTGCTCTCCACGCAGGTTTTCCAGCTCAACATGCTCTCTACACAGAGAAACACAAGCAACCTCAATTAATGTGCAAAATGAAGCCCAAAAATAACTTTGTTATACATTTCATTCACAATTCACAAAACACACAATGGCCAACTCAAGAAAACCAGGGTAGAGAAGGCACTATATAGCAAGTGTAGAACAGGAAACTTTTATATTTTGATCTGTATTTATTTCCAGAGCTTTCACTGGTATGTAATTATTAAGCAGACACTAACAACCTTCTTGGAAGGGATTTGTAGCCACACACCAAACTACCACTAAACATAACGTGAAACACAAGTGGAGCTCTTAGCAGGATCTATGAGGCTGAGAGGGAAAAGTTACGAGCCAGCCAGGAGTCGAACCTGGAATCTTCTGATCCGTAGTCAGACGCGTTATCCATTGCGCCACTGGCCCTCTGTAGAGCCACGTGTTCGCAAAAGAGAAAAGACTTGGGCCCCACCCCCGCCTGTATAACATCCTCCAATCAGAGTGGAGCTACGCCCACTTCCTCTCACAAGTTTCTCACACAGCAAAGCCCTTAACATGCCTGCAGCTAAAGAGCTTTGAAATCACTTTAGACTGTTATGAATGTCTATACTATATGCCACATATTGAGAAAAATCTAATTACTTAACTAGCAATGTGTTTCTGTGGGATTTGACATCCAAAATGTATGCAAAACATTTGATCTTAGTTAAGTATAAGTATCATCTGTCAACTCATTCAATTGTAACCATCCATGTTTTGTTCTTTTCATTTATCAACCATGAAATGGTCCCAAATGATGAAACCCATAAATTATATAAATGCATATAACTAGACTCCACATACGCGTTAAAAGTGACAAGCAATTATTTTCCCTTCATTGAAGCTTCTGGGGCACATCTCTTACTTCCTGGGGACATTATAGTCAGCCAGGAGTCACGTTATTTGTTGCACCACTGACCTGCTATGAGAGTTTGATTTTCTAAAGAAACAAAGACCCGAACTCACAAAGGCCAAGCCCTTCTGCATGACTGCTCCCACCTTCTCTCCGTTAGTTTACATAGAGGCCTGTGAAACCAGGGCAGTTCCTGATCATGCAACACATTACATCATTTACACTCAACTGGGGAAGTCCCACAGAGTCTTTCACAAATGTCTCATTGAAGAGAGAGTCTGGTTAGAAGACTTTAGAAAGCAACTGATCCGTCAGTAAGTGACCCGTCAAAAATCCGTAACCTGGCCGCTATCCAAGTGTTTCATTCAATTGTACATAGTGTTCCTCAAATATCAAAAACCTCAGATGTTGCCTTCCAATTAATAAATCAATAGAAAACCAATGCAATACTATTTACTACTTATAAGATCAATGCACAACCTAATAATAAATCTAAGGTTTCCCAGAGTCTGCCAGGCTTTCAATCCAGGATGGAGGCCCAGTTATTCTTGGAGTATGTTCAGTTCGTGTCCCGTTACCTGCTGCCGTCCTCCTCCAGTCTCTCCCTCTTGTTCTTCTCCGTGTCCAGCTCAACCACGTAGCGGCCCTTTTCCTTACGGAGCAGGGAGTTCTGGGACTCCAGGGAGGCCAGCTGGGAGCGTACGGCCATCACCTCCTCTGTGGCGGCGCGCTCCTTCTCCACGGCAACCGCCAACTGCGCCTGGGCATCCGCTGGTCGAGCAAATTAAATGACGTGTTTACCGTGTGATTTTCAGTCAGGTTAAAACACAGATAGAGACAGACACAGACACAGAACCACAAACACGTCCTCACAGAGTCGGTCTGAAATGTTCTTCTCCAGCTTCTCCCATGATGCCGTCTGGCCTCCCAGCGACGCCTGCAGGTTCTCGATCTGTCTGAGCAGGGGCCGGGTGGCTGAGGTCATGCCCTGACTCACCTCCTGGTTCCTGCTCTCTGCTTCCTGAAGCCTCTTCACAGGGATCAAAACGAGAGGGTTTGGAGGGTTAATAAAAGACTGTCGTAATGAACTACTTAATAACTTGATAGTTACTTATGGTTATCATCATAACGTTGTGTCTTGAAACGGCACATTTGAATAAGGCGCATCTCGTACTTGCTGCAGCTGGCTGATCTCTTCCCTCAGGTAGTCCTCCTTCCTGGCCTGCTGCTGCTCCGCCCGCTGCAACGCCACCCTCAGGTCTGCCACCTGCACCACCCAGGGGAGAGAGGAGCTCAGTGTGTGGCGGTGCATTAAAACCCTGGGTTCCCAAAAAGCTAGGTAACAATGTCGGTCTGTGAGAGAACAGTAGTTCGCTAGCGTAACAATGCCATTACTATGTCATGATGCACTAGCTTAACAAAACCATTCAAATCTCACGACAACGTTATCGTAAGTAATATCGCTCTCCGGTGGACAGGAGATATTTTGTTTCCACTTTGCATTAGGTGCAGATAAGCAGCAGAACTGACCGAATGTGTGCAGGTATATGCAGTACGCAGGCATACATGTGTCTCCATGGCCCACGCCCACGGTGTTACCTGATTGGCCAGAGCCTCCTGTTGTAACCGGGCCTCCTCCTGGGCCTTTTCCAGGCTGACACTCAGCTGCTCCCTGGCCTGGGTCTCCCTGCTCAGAGCCACCTCCTGGGCTTCACTGTCCCTGCTGGCCCTGGCCTTATGCAGCTCCGCTAGCTCCCTGCACACAGAGGAGAGGAGCATGACCCCCTGCAGTCCAGCTTTATCCGCTTATTCACATTTCTCTTCATTTCAAAAGATCGAAAAATTTACTAAATACAATATATCCATTAATCGTGGTACTAGTGTCACACAAAGGGTTAAGAAACTGTGAAAGTGGAATTTATGATTGAACAAATTTATTTCAGTCATAAAGTGAATTTACGAGATGGGCCATTCGTGAAGGGCATGGGCTGTAACGTTGCCTGCTAAAACTGATGCGTTACCCCTGGATCTGGTGAAGCCTTTCAGAGTGTGTTCATCACAACAATGTGGTTGGGGAGTCAGAGGGTTTTACTTGTAAGAGCTGTCCAAGGCGGCCTGAAGGCTGCGGTTCTTCTCCTGCAGCTCCTCAGAGTCCATCTGCAGCCGACTGGCCTCCTTCTCCTGGCGCTCCACCACGCTGTTCAGCTTCTTGATGTTCTCCCTGTGCTGCTTCTCCACCTCCTCCTTCCCATCCAGAACCTAAAGGAAAGACGGGAGATATATTTTATTTCCACTTTGCATTGTTCAAGGCTGGGAAACAAATACAAAAACACTATATTGGCACAACACTGAACTTGTAAATTCCAGACTGAAACCCAGCACATAGACAGACAGTCTTAAACAGAGTACTTTTTCGAATTAGCCTATGAAAATGGCCTTAAATACAGTGTAGAGCCAAAGCAAGTATCACACCAGGAGGGATAGCTTCCTCTCCAAGTAGTACAAGTATTCAGTTATATACTACTTTGCGTTAGAGAACACTGCTCAGGTTACACCTCACATAACCAGTTATCAGTTATCTGACTGGTGAATCCCACTGAGACTAGCAGAGCGCTGGCTGCACCCCCCTGACCTGCTGCAGCTGTCTGAGCTCCTCCTCCAGCTCTCTGAGCCTTTTGCTCTGCTTGGAGACCCTGGTGTCGCTGTCCTTCTCCTTCACACGCAGCTTCTTGATGATGTTGCAGTGCTGCAGCTGCTGCTTGGACAACTTCTCACCTGGACACCCACAACAACAACAACAGGGACAACTTTGAATGCCCAAGTACACTGGTGTGCTTAAAGAATACTACTAGACACATGCACGCGAAGACACACACTGCACATGCACGCGCGGACGCAGATGTTTAAAGACAACGACAAGACCCCCCGCCCCCCGCCCCCCTCCGTCTGTTTTAACGGCCCTGCCCTCGTCAAACTCTCTGCGAGAGACTGTAGAAATGGGGATAAAAGAAGTGAAGAGACAATTTCTCATGTCGACAACGAAATGGCAGGTCGTTAATTTTAGTGACTGTAGGCTACTGCTGCCTGCCTTGGCCGGGTCACTTGAAGAGATGTTGAATCTCAATTATGTATTCTTCTGGTAAATTATTTTATAAAATAAACATGTAAAACTCTCACGTCAGATAGCCAATGTACCATCCGCAATCTTGCCCTCACCTTCTCCCTCTCCCCCACACAAGCCTGGGCTTTATTTCACTATACTAAGGTAGGTTGCTGCCTAAGCTGTTGTTACTTAGTTTCAGCTGTTTGTTATTAATATTTTCAACTAACCAATAGTAGTTGCCAAGCATTTTTTATATATAATGTTGGCACTGCTTTTAGGAGTCATTCGTGGTCAACACTAAAAGATGAGGTTTGACAACTAGAGGTTGAGCGCAGGCGTGAACTCTAGTTAAAATAATAACAGGCAGAGTAATTCAGGCCCAGTGTCCCACTGTAAGGCTGTGTGACAGGTATAGCGGAGTGTGGATGGTGTGGGCAGACCTCAGAGGCCTAGTGAAGCTTCCTCACCTTCCTCCAGCAGGCCTCGTATCTGCTCTTCCTTCTCTTTGATGATCTCCATCGCCTCGGTGTTCAGTCTGGTGGTCAACACCTCCCGCATGCCCTTGATCTCCTGCAGCAAAAAAAAACCCCGAAAATATCTTCTCAACAAAATACCAGTGCCGGCAGTTTCAATGAAGGAACAGTCAGAAAGGAACTCGACTAGATAGGTTTGAGGTCCAGGAGAGAAATGAGGTACCTTTTTGGCGATGTCCCTCTCCTTGCAGGCTACCTGGGCCTTCCTCTCAGTGTCTGCTATGCGCTGGGTGAACTCCTCCTTCAGAGACTGGACGGTGGAGGTCTCCTCCTTCAGGGCAACCACCTCACTGGAAGAGGTCATTAGAGTACGGGCTCATTCTCCTGTCCACACCGCCACAAGGAGCAGCTAAAGGCAGCTTTACAAGACCATTAGAAGGATTTTCCGTACTTGATAGAGATATATATATATATGAATATAATACATTTATATAATAAATGGTGCCAGGGCTCAGCTATAGATAGGGTTATTGCACCCCCTCACCGCCACCTGAATGAGATATTGTTCCCCAGCAAAGTTCCCAAAAATAAAAACCTCGCTACACAGCCATTAATGGAGGATTTTTTCTGGAGTTCGGGAATTGGTGTACTGCTGTATACTCACTCTCTGAGGTTGTCACACTTCTCCTCCAGGCGGGCCTTGTCCGTGCTCACTGTCAGCAGCTGGGACTCTCTCTTCTCCAGGCGGCTGGAGAGCTCATCTATCACCTGGAAGAAGCCCACCAGGAGGGTGGTTGTTTTGGTCCATTAGAGAAGCTAACGCAACGACCGCCGCAAAGTAGCAGCAATAGCCATTACTCTCAAGGTTCATCAACAGTTTCACTTTCATACCACAAAACATTTACATGAATCAATCGAATACAATACAGAAGACCTACTTAAATGAAAGCAGCGATGAGTTGTCTATCCTGCAGTAGCAGGTTGCTTTCGTGTTATAACTATTAACTAGGTTTCTATTGTCGTCTTGACATTAGAACGATTGACAGAAAGTTCTAGTTGGTTTGGTCAACAGAACCGATTACTAGAACCAGTAGGTCCTAACCTTCTCTAAAACCAAGATTTGAAGCAAGGTTGGAGTTACAGACCAAAGAAACTGGATGGCTCCATGAGGAGCAAAGCAATGGTAGACATCTACAGAGTAAAACAATTCCCTCAGGCTTGTACTCAGCTATCCTCTATTTAATAGCGTGATTTATAGAAATTACCTTTTGCAACTCCAGAATCTGACAGGTAGAGACGCTTCGCATCTCCTTGGTGATTGGCTGACTGGGGTTTTCCTCCAGCTCTGAGGTGGAACTTGACACCATGAGACTAGCATGTACATCTTCTTCCGTCAAATCTTCAGGCTGTTCACAATTAACAGGTGTGGCACTTCGCCCACTTTCCTCCATCTCATCCAATGACTGGTCCCTCATCGTCTCAGTAAGCCCTTCTTCTTCGTCCTCTTCTTCATCCTCCTGCTGCTGGAGCTCCTCTTCATCTTCCTTCCTAACCTCTCCCTCCTGCTCTTCTCTGGGGGCCTCATCCTGACTCTGAAAAACCGCAGACGACGTAGGGGCAATAGGCTCCGAGCCGGCGGTGACAGAGGCCAGCGTTCGGCTTCCTGGGATCTCGTCGTCAGAGTTGACCTCGCTGACACTGCGGCTGTCCAGCGACTGCATGCTGAACGAGTCGATGCGCTCAAATGCGTCCGAGGACGAGCCGCAGCTTTCGGTGAGCTTGGCGTAATCCTCCAGGCGGGGGAACTCTCCACACGCTGAGGCAGAGAGCAGCTGGAAAGAGCCCTGCATCAAGTGAAGGCCGGCCTTCACCTCCGCCGTTTCCTGCCTGGAGCTGGCTGAGCTCTCACTCAACACACTCTCGTGGTCCAGCACCTCAATGTCACTTGTGGTGGAGGTGCCCGAGGAGAAAGCGCTGACCGGAGGTGAGGGGGTGTCGGTCTGGCGGTCTTCCGCCTTGCCGTCTTTAGTTTCCAGTTGTATCGGCTTGGGGGGTGTGGATGGTGATGAGTCTGAAGGGGATATGCTCTCGGGTTCATCTGAAGCCCCAGGCGAATCGGTGACGTCAGGGTCCCCGGCGAGGGGCTCCAAGCGAATCAGCAGCTCTTCTGTTGGATTATCAACAGACTCTAAAGCAACTTCATTTTCTACCACACCATCAATGGATGTACGTGTCCCTGTGATAGAATCAAAGGGAGGATCCTCCTGAGACGCAACAAGAATAGCTGGTTGAAGCACACTGGAGCGTTCTTCAGGTACCCCAGATAACGGCTCAGGCTCATCAGGCAGGCTTCCAGAAACATCCACATCGTCCGGGGCCAATTGAGAAAATTCAGACTCAAAGGACTCCACTTCATTTAGGATCACAGGTTCCTTGCTCTTCTTAGACTTCTCCTGGTCTCGCCTTTTGGTCTGAGGCGCTGAAGACACGACCTGGGTGTTGGTAGCATCCTGTGCAGGCAGAAAGGTACTGAAGAAGTTATCCGTCTCATCTACAACGGTGCGGGTGACTGGTGTAGTGATTGCCTCAGATGATAGAGGGGACACAGGCTCTTCCTCCTCCTCTTCTTCCAGGGCGGACTCCCACTGATTGGTCCCCCATCCTCCACCTAACGGTGTCTTTCCAGGTAAATCTAGGTAGCAAGTGAAGACATAAATTGTGTCATGTGTAACAGCGGGTAGTATCTGATGCTACGAGTGCGGCCACGGTACCACTGCTACCTTGTGTCATTACTCACCATCATAGGGCATCACGACAGTGTCACCCCATTGGCCTTCTTCTTGAATGTCCAGCACTCTATCGATGGACTTCTGGGCTGTTGTCAACGCTTGTTTGGCGAAGGTAGACAAGTGGGATGCGTTGAACCAGCTCATCGTGTTTAGGATACTTCCGTAGCCGATAGCAGCTCTGGTATTTGTTGTTGTTGTGTGTCTGGGTGTTAAAGAGCTATCACGTCAAAGACAACCCGAACATAACACGTCCCTATTTGTTACATTGTCAAACAAACGGTTATCCTGGCTTGATATTGCCAATCCAAATCCATTTATCTTAACTTTACGTAGCTGTTTTGGTAGCTAAACTGCCAAGCTAACAGCAAAGCACTATTTACAGTATTGTACACTAAAGTAAACAGGTCTAAAAAGCCATTTTAGTTCGGTTGATAAATGTTTTTCCAACCCTGCAGCGAAATCCACCGCAGTGGTGCATAGGGTTGTGTTTTTCCACTTCTTCAAGCTTGTATCATCCTTTGTTTTGATGCCGTTGACGTGAAAGCTAGCTTACGTAAACCAGGTCGCTACTTCCTTTACACGTTGCACGGTGACGTCCAAGACCTCTGGGCCTGTCATGTCTCAGCAAGCACCAGGCATAGATGTATAAATAGCCCGATAGGCTGAGACTGGTCATGAATAGCGCTATTGGTTTACAGCAAAGCAATTTCCGGTCACTTATTTCCTATGAGCTGTGCACGTCATTTAAGTCCCGGAGCGATACTAATAAGAACACCACAAGGATAAAAAAACATCGGCAAGGAGAATACATATTGAGGTTTGACGAAAAGTTTGACAAAGAAATATCCGTAACATTTAACGGAAACGGTTCTATCGGTAGTCCCACCCTAGTCTCGCCATTCGCCAGTAGACCGTTGCCAAGTCCCGCCTCCGAGGCTCCGGTTCCCTCGGTCAAATGTCTATGGGAAATAGCATGGGGTTTTTGATTGAGCGTACATAACAAACTCAGTAGGTGGCGAAGAAGTAAAAGCTGCGAGAGACCCGGTACCTATTCTTCAGAGGTCTATAACGCTGTATGATTGAGCATCCCGTTCCAGGCGTTCGCTAGTGGAATAACGACGCCTGATAAGAGTTGATAAATAGACCTACAAAATCATTGTGCAAATATAATTGAAACGTATTTTCTTCATGACAATATTCAGCTGTCACTTGTTCTGTATTTCCATTTGTTTAGTGGACTGAGGCATGTTGTGTCATGTTGCTTATTGACAAAGCAAATAAATATTCAGCCACGGGAGGGCGCCAGTAAAA
Source organism: Trisopterus minutus (assembly GCA_027122715.1). Lineage (NCBI taxonomy): Eukaryota > Metazoa > Chordata > Actinopteri > Gadiformes > Gadidae > Trisopterus > Trisopterus minutus. The sequence goes on from JAOPUD010000027.1 coordinate 16,404,429, forward strand.
ACGTCTGTCAGATTTTCTCCGTCACTGCATTCATTCTGCAATCCACCTTTTAACAGAAACACATTATTTTACTACTATGGAGTAATTTTACTTTCATGTTCGCCTATATACTGTCTACTCCTTGTTACGATTACACAAACAGTCCTTTGTATGAAAAACTAATTTATTACAGTTCATTGTCATCAATCTGGGCAAGTGCATTGTTACTTAAAAAAAAGTCTGAATAAATAAACATGAACGTCACCAAGTCATATTTTTTCAAGGTTTGCCCTATATGTAAATGTAAATTACACTAAACTATGCTAAACATTTAAAAGACATTGCATCACCAAAACAGGGACATGTGTGGACTGTCATTTGGTAAGTAAGTAGAGTGCAAAATATGGATCTTGGTGAGAGATCATAATAAAGCAATGAAAAACTTTCCCATGTTGATGATGTGTAAACTGAACTACTGCCATATCATAACAGATATGGTTCATGTCTGGTTCCCTGACAGCCTGACCTCTGTGTATTACGTGTAATGTGAGAGCGTAGGAGCTTGGTTTATGAGGTAAAGCTAAGTCTGAACAGCATGGTCTGAGGGGTGGTGACATCAGCTACAGCCAGCTCCTGTCCATCTGCAAGTCCAAGCTCTGAAAAGAAACGTACACACATTAACAATTTACATTTCCAATTCATCTTACAGTGAATGCAAAAAAAATTCAGTAAGGCAGCTCACCCTTCAGTGTCTTTGACAGATTTGGCCGTGTCCTTTGTTCGATTGAAGCCACGGTCTGTGGAAGGACCAAGAACAATGACACGACTACAAAGACCAAAACCAGAGTGGAAACTAAATGTCACAGCACACCACTGAGTCTGGCTGTTATCCAAGCTTCTCAGGTAGAAAATATCCAATAAAATAGGGGGGGGTTACCTGTAAATATAATGTTTTGTTCTTCCCTTCTACTGATGCAGTTATAGCTGGTGACTTCATTTGTCTGAAAAATAAAAACGTTTACAAGGGCTGTCCACTTTGATACACCACCCATTATTGCAGCATCAACAGCTCCACCATCACTACATACATAACCTATACCTTACATTTTGCCAGGACTCTCCCAGGCCTTTCAGCATATACCAACATAAATTGGGATCTATTCGCCATACAGTCATTGTTAACAACTCTCACAATGGTAGGAGGTCAACATTAAAAATTGTCTAGTACATTTTAAACCTCTTTTCTTTTTCTCGTATTGCATGTACCTAATTAACAGGCCATTTTCAGTCTGCAGCATATCATTAATGAAACATCATCAGAAGTTGAAATGGCTGAAATGGCTGCTCAATAATGACAGGAAACCCAGGGTGAACCTACAGATAGGAGCTCTCTGTCAGGTAGTCCAGGACCTCCTGCAGTGTGGAGGACGGGGAGAATCGCATGTCCAGTGGTACTTGGCTGCATGCCGAACAGTTGTCCTAAACGGAGCAGGGATAAAAACACATCTATTACAACCGCCGGGTCATCGGATTTATGCAGAACTGGCCAGACGCAACTTGAAACAAACCTTTCGTTCGGCCTCAAACGTGTAGGTGTACAGGCCGTCGACGTCATTGAAGACCATGTAGTTGTTGAGAGGAGCGTAGGCACTGTGTAGCCAGACACAGAGGGTTGAAGCGTGAGTACTAAAGAGGGATTTGAACTGTTACATTTCTCTGGATTTGATGTCAACCGATGCAGAGCATAGAAACTCACCTTGATGCTATTTTGAAAACTTCGGTTGCACAGGCAGCTGTAAAACAAAATGGCCAAGATTTAGGATGCTTTGAGACCTGCTGTCCCTGAAAAAACCTTGAGTGTTTCCCCTTGATAGTAAAGTTTGTTTGGGTTGGTGTGAAGGTTCATGCGAACTCTGGTGCGAACCAAAGAAACTCGGCTACCAATTTAACTCTGGTTCGGTTCTCTTTAGGAGAGAACATTATCTGGCCCAACTGTAGGGGGAGGGTCAGAACTTAACGTATAGTATGGCAGCAAATCAGGAGGTGAAAGCACAAATCAAAGTCCAAATCCATTTTATGAATTTTAAGTCTGAGGCATTTCTTTCCAATAGACGGGCATCCCATTCAAAAGCTTGACATGTGTTTACATTGTTTGGTTGGCTTGACAAAGCCTACATGAATGCTAACAGAACCAAAATAAAATACAACCAAGTATTAACTTCTTTCACCTCTTAATCTGGACCAAGTCTAGTGAACTAGGATTAGGTTTAGGTATGTAGAGGTTTGAAAGCGCTTAAAAAAAAAAACTTTGCTCACCTGCAATAACAGCATTTGTAGAAGCTACAGCGGGAATGATCCGTTTTACCACACCTGCGGCGTTTACAGGAAAAATGAAGGAATAAATACAAAATGCATACATATCCCCTTCTCCATCCCTTCACAACATTAACATGTCACAACAAAATCAATGCTTTACAGAAACTGTTTTGTGTGCGCTTACCCTGGGTGAGTCTGTATGTGACTCCTGTAATGCTGAACTCTGCTGCCCTCTCTAATGACCTCTGGTACACCCACTTGATGTGTTCTGGGTCATCGTCATCAAGACCCACAGCGTCTTCACACACACACACACACCAATATTAAAGTAATATATGACTGGCATGGAGACAAAAATAAGTTGTACTGCTAAAATATTTAAACCAGGGTTACTACATACCTCCAAAGGGTTTGTCTTTGGGCCATAGTAGCATGCGAACATACTCAACGCAATGTTCTGGTAGTCGGGGCATGGATGCTATCGTGCACATTGGAAAATTGATCTGGAAACACAAGTGGACGTCAGGAAGAGAACCCTGTGGCTAGCCCATATCTCTACCTATATGTTGTACAGCTGTTGCTTGCCGTGTATTGAAGATAACCTGAGGAGGGTACAGCTCCAGAGTGCAGTCTATGCAGGCGGTGATGCCGGGCAGAATGACCCGGGCGTTGCCTTTGAAGCCCTCTGTCCCACCATCGATTAGGGGAATGATGGAACTAGGATCCACCACGCCGTCCTCATACACCAGCAGAGAGAGCTAGACACAAAGATGTGACAGGAGGCCTCAAAACGCGTAACAGGAAGCAATGTTTGATGTGAAGTGAAACATGTTGCCTGTTTTGTAGTAATATAAAGAAGATAATAATAATAATAATACTAATAATAATAATTTGTAAATAATAGTTGCACCACAATAAGTAGAATTGCCAGGTAAATAATAACAGACTGGGGATATGCCCCCAAAGGATTAAAGACAACTTACCAGCATACCATTCATCCATCTCCTGGCAATCACAGAGTCGAGCCCACAGACAATGATGTGGAATTCTAAGAGTGGAAACAAAATTATATCTAAAACATCAAAGGTACTTTTTCGTAATTAAAGAAGAAAGAAAGTAATAAGAAAGTAATACTTACGTCGATAAAATGTTTCATCAAAGTCTTGAATTTTCTTAAAATGTCTATCCAATTCAATAAGGTAAGTATTGGAATGTTAAACGAATGGATGTTTCTTCAGTTTTAAAAATAAAAGGGGATGGGTTCCAGAATGCATTGGTAAATATTGTTTGTATTTGTATTTCATGGCTACATTGTTGCTAATGATTGGATCACAACTTTGGCATCTCACACAATCATTTGTTCACAAAGTATACATTTTCTCATCGTGAAACCAAAGGATACGGGACCACACAGCATCCAGGAATTCTGGTGTTGATGAAATCGGCTGCAACTTCTGCCTTGGGTTGCCCAACATCTTTAGGCCTGGAAAGCAATGTGAGACAGATTTTCAAGTCAGTTGTAAAGCAAATGCTCACAGCATATAACCTGCAATTCTATTTCTTATAAAATTATTTCATTTGATTGATTAGAACATTTAAAGCTACTGACCTGAACAGAAACTGTCTGTTGAGGTTGGACAGGTCAATTGTGTCCATGTCAACAACATGGATGTTGTGAAACCCTGACAAAGCCTAAACCACAGTAGAGGAGGGAAAATATGTTCATGTTTCATGTATTTTGAATATGTAATAATTCAACATGTAGATGTCCAAATGGAATTCCATTGAGCAGCCATCATACCACATCTTTGAGCAGCTCACAGCCCAGGCCGCCAGCTCCAATGATGAGCACTTTGCAGGTCTCTAACATAAACTGCAATGACTGAGGAAATGGGGGGGAAGCAAATGGTATCTTCACAACACAACGGAATCAAATCAGAAACAGTTCTCGTAGAATAATTTAGCATAAACCATTACCTCAGTGCTGGCTTCAAAGTCTGGATGTGTGAAGGGCCCCGGTCTCTCCAGGAACTTTTGGATGTGATTCCACCGTCCCGCCCATTCGCCACCGTCTCCAACGCCTCCATCCACCACCATCCTGAGGAGATCATATTCAAACTGTTTAACATTAGAATCACTATAAGCTTTCTGGGTCCATAGTTCCAAAAATAATTATATATTCATACATGAAAATGTGCCTGTCTAATTTTGCAAAAACAAAAGTCCCCCAAAAAGCACTTTCATGTAAATACTTAGTTCTTACGTTTGTTTCATTTGTAATCAGTAACACATTCTGAACCATTATTTTTGGTTTGGTGTGCATGTCAATAAAGAACAGTAGGCGTTTCTGACCCAATGGGATACTGCTCAGTGACGGTTATGTCTTGATAGTTACGTCTCGACAGCTTCAACTGGCTTACATACTGACAAGCTAACAAGCCGCAGCGATCACGGACACACAACACTTATGTTGCCACTAACACGGCGCCACAAACCGCCTGTCGATAATGCCTGTTGATACGTGTTGGCTCACCAGACGTGTTTACTTGCGTACACTTTAATGCCGAGACCAGTCGTCCGAAGTATACTACCGGCCGGCAAGTTAGCTCTCAGCTAGCTATCATTAACCTTACACCTGCCTGGTAACCTCAAACGTTCAGCCAGTTGTTCGAGTAAATTATTACTAACTTCTCAGTCAGCGCCACTACTCTCCTTATTTTCTTCTCCCTAAAAGAGAGAAGAAAACAACGCTCAATCATGCTCTGCTTTCGTGGGACGTGAGAGTATCTTTCGTGAGGTGAATGGCTGTGTTTCTTGCTTGTTTCCTCGGTAGCTACTTACGGCTCATCCGAATCCGCCATGTTTTTCTTGCATATCAACAAAGCGTTATCCGAAACAGGAGAACCAAGCGTGGCAGTGAAACCGCACTACAACAATTACATTAACCAATAGAGGGCAGCATTTAAGTGCAGTATACGTCCATGTTTTTGTCAAGCGACAATCCTCAAGAGCCGATTTCCTCGCCGGCGACGTGTACGGAGGAAAAGGCTTAAATAAAAGCCGTCTACGTTATCCGGGCAGTAAATCTAAACGTTGATAAAAGCAAAGAGGATGAAGTAACTCTGGTATTACAATATATTGAGACTTCTCTGTGAAGTTTACCCTCATAATAATATGAATTAACTATAAAACCCATGAACACAATACATGTGTTACAAAAGGAAAGAGACTTTCAGAGTGCTAATTGGCCTTATTAATCTTGAATGGTCTAAATGTAACATAAGCATGATCAATAATTCAAAACATTACTGCAAATCTCTCAGTAGTAATTCAAAGGCATCATCTATTCTATCAAAATAACAAATAAAAGACCCAAAGTTGGGAAATAAATTATTCAATCAGTAACTTAGTCCAACAAATAGAATGTTTAGTGTGACCACAGGAGACCCTAATATGTATTTCAATAATGTATGAAAGCTGGGTTCTTAATGAACTTGCCAGTGAGGGCACCTCCAGGAGCCAGTCTGCAGGGCCTACGTCTTGGCGGTAATGACTCTTGATGTTGAATCTGTAAGTACGGGGTGATTAAAGAACATTGGATGTCACTTATTGTTAATTAAGAGACAATGCTTTGCGCATAAAGTCATTAATCCAAATGTCTACATTTCTTACTATATAAAAGAAAAAGCCGCCTGAAGCGCTCACCAAAGTCATGCCTTGTAAGGCCTGGTCACCGAGCCCCGGTGGAGGTCACATTTATGTGGATAAAGACTCCTTCTTTCTTCTCTTTCATTTTAAGTAGGGCTTCCAAGTGACAGCCCCTGAAATCTGCTGGCAATAAATAATATATGTGCTGATGTTTTTACATAGAAGACTTTCTTCTCTTTCCATTGTTTTTCTTCGCTTTCTATTCGTCGATGGGGTTTAAAATCCATACCTTCTCACAGAGAACCACCATTGTTGTTCTTTGTCATGGCGGCCCACATATTTTCTTCCCTTCTTGAGCATTTAATGTGTTTTTTCTCTTAAAGTAAGGTGCGAGCTCCAAAAGGCATTCCAGCTCTGACACATTTTTATAGATTCCATACAAGTGCAATCCGTCATAGTGGAGGGACAGTCTGAATGTGAGCAGCGTGCCTTTCAGATGACCCCAGCCACCACAATCTATCAAAACCAACCACTATTTAATGTCTCCATGAGGGCATTGAAATGACCTGCTAGCAGGGTGGCTCTCTCACAGGTTGCCTAAACTAGTTGCTCTGCTTCAAAGGTCTTGGGGATGTTTTCAATGTGGTACATTAGTTCAATCATCCTTCCTGCACCCCTTTTGTATTTACAACGCCTGCAACGACAAGGATATCATGGTCTGAAAGGCCTGCTGTGTGTTATTCATTGCGTTTACCCCATGGTTTGCTCGAGTCTTGAAAAGCAGCCGTCTTGATGTGGATGATTATAATACATCAGTGGGATGATGATAAGACATGGGAGTGATGCACCACTCCGGAACACAACAAGCCTGCTAGAAGGAGGGGGGAGGGGGGGTTGTCTTTGTGCTCTTCTGCATGACTGATGACCCTGGCTCACTTCAACCCTTGATTAAGACTCCAGTGATTTATTGTCATCGTGCACAACGTAATTAGGCTGTTTCAATATACACACACACATACACACACACACCCAACGGTGATGTTGTCTTGATGTTGCACAATGTTAAATTGTGTGTGTATGTGTGCATGTGTGTAAGTGCATGAATCTTCCCCAAAAAAGGCAACACTACCTTTGACGTGGTTTTAATAATACAGCTGACAAAGCCTTTATTTAATGTATATGTGATGATGGATGTGTTTACTTTTTTACCAAAATGCCCTGTGCTGCTTTCACTTTATTGTTGTTGCAGAGCTCTGTAAATAGATTCTGTTGTGAATGTGCAGCTTGTTGCATTTGAAATTTCAGGCATGTGAGTGTAGTTTGCCCGGGTGTCATCACTGAGATCAACTGGGATGAACACATCCACACAAGCTTGAGATAAATTCTTAAACATGCTTGTCTCCAAGCAAACCTTCACAGTGGGCAAAAAAAAAAACTCCTTTGTGGACTTTTTTTCTTCTCCCAGGGCCATATGTTATCCACTTATAGAGTCTACTGTTGTCCATTTGTAGCAGCCTGTGAGGTGGAACTATTTTGGAAATAGCTGAGCTCACCTCTGGCATGGACGCAGTTGTAACCTGATTGAACACAGTCTGACCAGGTCGGGTTATAAGAAACAAGAACATAATCCATCTTGGTGCTGGGGCGTTGTTGCTAGTTTGCACTTTGTTCTTCCTGTTTCTGATGGGCTGGGCCCCGCAGGCATTTTGTACGAGGAACTTCCTGCCTGGAGGGGTGGTGGGCTAGACATGACCTCGCCTTACATGTTGTTTTCCTTGTTGTTGGGTTCCCAGGAGCACTTTGTAAGATGCAGGAAAAGCCTTACATTTTGTTGTTTTCTTATACCAAAACAAAACAATAATTATGTTATGGCTTCACAGGAATATGCCGACTGATGAATGGAGGTTGAGGCAGTCAACAAGCTACTCAACAACAGTCTCCAGGCTAGGGTTATAGACAACTTAAAGAGACTGAGTCCAACATATTTTCAGCAATGTTTCGCTGGAGAACATGTGCATCATTTTCATTTGCTTTCTTTAGTATAGCCTTGAGTATGATAAGCTACTCCTACGTGAAGGGCTGGGTAGGTTCTGTGTTCCCAGCAGTCCAATGCATCCTAGAATTAATTTGAATTCAGTTCATCAAAAAGTAATGGCATAGACTTTTATGGATACGCAAAACCCAAGAAACAGGATATAAGAAATGTTTAATTTAAAGGGAGTGGTTGAGTTTTATTTATCTGTGTTATATTCTACAACCATCGCCTCCAACGTTACAACATTTGCAAGAATATTTGGCATGCTCATCAAAGGAATACTCCACACTCAAAAGCAGATCAGGCAAGAGGTAAATACAAAAGTTGGCTTGCCAGCAAATGGTGTTTATTTTGTTATGACAAAAACGCCCAGCTGGTAAGAGAGAGACTGAAACAACACAGAAGCAGAAATCCATCTAAACAGATTTAACTTAAGAAAGGGAAATCATATTCTGCACCTTATATGCATCATTGCAGTCGTTCAATATGAATAACAAACCAAGCCTTGAGTCATCATAAAACAAATTGAATTTAAAGCCCCAACCAAAAACCTTGATTAACATTCTTCGCAAGACACAACTTGCATTCTCCAGTCCATGAACAAAAAATCTATTTAAACGGAAAAGTTGTTGTTGCATACAATTTGTGCAAGTTGTATTTCAGACTCATACACAGCGTGACATGTAGCGACACATTATTGAAAATCAGGTAAAACATACTAATATGTATGAATTCTCTCTGTCACTTGTCAGAGACACACTGTTCTATGAAGCCTGTGGATGTTGTTACAAGTAAGGTCTTAAGACAGCCATACTGTGGAAGGCTTTAGTGGGTCTTGCTTATTTCAACCCTGTTTATTCCTGATTGGGCTTCCTATTTCCGGTCCTCCTCAGCTAGCTTCCTATTGGGCAACTCCTCCCGTTCCTCCAGCACTATTGTCCTTTCGCTATATGCTGAAGGGAGATTGCATTGTGGAGGCAACATCCATTCTGTCTGCAGTCACCCAAGAATTCTGTTGGGGGCGGCAACTCTTGGTTTGTTAAAAACTATCGGGGAAAGGATTGAAGCATTTGACAGGAAAGGGCAGATGTCCAAAAGTATTCCCTCTTCCCCTTCCTTTTCATGCCTTGACAAGGCATAGAGGTGTGCGTGTGTGTGTGTGTGTGAAGGGAGGACTATGATGGGTCCCCATTGTTTTGCCGGCTCTGGTCGGCCCTCAGCTCTGCAACATTCTCCCCATCTTCCTGGTGAGAGGGGCAGGCAGGCCAGCCGGTTGCAGGAGCTTTTAGAAGGTAATAACCTTCCTTCTTCCCTCTTCCCTCTTCCTCCTTCCTCCTTCCTCTGTTCCTCTGTTCCTGAGGATGAGTTTCTAGCCCGGCTACCTGGATACCTTATGCCACTGTTAGGCTCCAAAATCCATCTGTAGGTCATCTCTAACTGTTGGCTCATTCTCATGTGCCAGAGACTTTTGTGTTACAGAAAGAAGTACACTTAATAATGGAATTGTTTAAGGAAGTAAACATTTCTGCTGTGAAATGTTTGGATGTTAATTTAACTGTTTGTAATCGAATTATACCATCTTTATACACATACGTACGTACGATATATGTACTCACTGTCATTTCTGAATAAAGGGTCTTTTAACCGACCTAATCGTTATCAAATTGCCTTGCATGCGTGATCAGATTTGAATGCCCTTTCCACTGAATGTTAATCAATACACCAATAGTGTTAATCAACATGAATCGGTCTTGCTAAATAAGTGTAGAACACTGTTTAAAATGAATATGAATGCATTATTCTTAGATAATGATTAGGTTTACACAGAAACCTCAGTTTATGCGACCACATGCAAAAGTGCTCAAACAGCACTCCTAGTCTTGCACGTTTTCATATCCACGCCTGAGTAGTGGACACACTGCACGCCAAATGAGAAGATATTGCACATCCATCATTTCTCCATGACAGTCGATGTTCAACAGCCACTGAAATACTATGAGATTGTCATTGATCCAGCATGAGGTGACAACATACGAGTTCTCTCTCGATATGACGTCCCTTCTGGAGTCCGGAATGCTCTCCCGTACCACATCGTCGTACATTCATTAGAGCCGAATATGAGAGCAGGAGATCTTGATTAAAAACAAATGAGTGTAGAAACTGATCCATCAAGGTCGCACGGCTGAGTGACATTTATGAGCTTCCCTTGGACCGATCAATGAGCCAATCACCATTTCATTACAGTCACTACATTGTATTAGAAGAAAGACACAAAGCGCAAAGACAAGCATAGAGATTCTCATCTTTATTCACAATTGCACTCTTCATGTTTGTGGGAATGAAGTACAAACAGAGATGTACACAGACATTTACCCCCACCAGTCGGCCAGTAGAAGAGGTAGGGGCGGAGGTAGGGATAGAGGTGTGTGTGTGTGTGTGTGTGTGTGTGTGTGTGTGTGTGTGTGTGTGTGTGTGTGTGTGTGTGTGTGTG
>JAOPUD010000027.1:16473984-16488452 GCA_027122715.1 Trisopterus minutus
TATATGTATAAATATATGTATATATGTATATACGTAAATATATGTATATATATATGTATATATGTATATACGTATATTTGAAAAAGCAACCAAACCACTTCACTGCACTGCAACTCCCGCTCCCTCTCTCTTCTCTCCCCCATCTCTGTCGTCCCCCGCCACCTCGCTCCTCCCCCACCTCCATGTCCTCCCCTGTGGGACACAGGCTTTTGTCAGCATATAACAATCAGAGTAACAGACGGAGAATTAAAATTAATTTTCTCTCGTTCACGTCATCGCTCTCACTCACTGATCTCCTTAAAGTAAGTGTTTCTTATTGGTTGTTATGTCTATCCTGTGGCCTTCCCACACACACACACAAACACACACACACACACACACACACACACACACACACACACACACACACACACACTGACACACGCACACTGACACACACACAAACACTGTGTAACCTTTCTGCGCGCCCCTTAACCTCTACCCCTTTGACTTGCATCAGACTTAGCCACATACCAGAAAACCTCCAGACTAAAGAGTCGTTTGAAAGCTTCTCCCTGCATTTGCAAAGATTGACTAGTAATGCACTGGGCTGATGAGTATGATGGAAATATGTCATCATTAACTAAACAAAAATATCAAGGCTAGGTCTAGGTTGGTAAATGAATAACAATTACAACGATCCAAAGGTTATAAATACATTTATCCGAGCTAATGCAGGTTCCGAACACCCACGATATTCTGCTGCCTCTTTTTTTGATCCTCTTTGACAACCTCTAATCTCACTCCCCAAATCCCCTTTCAAGAAAAGGCAGATTTCAAATGTATGCATTGTTAATGTCTGAGTAAATGTATAGCAAATAGATAGTAGTATAACTAACAGATTGTTTGAATGGATTGCTCCAGTCTCGTGTAAGGCGTCGGTGAGGGTCATCACGGAGGACGGGCTGACCACCCTGACCCGGCGCCGAGGGGCCGTCAAGCAGCCCAAGGTCCACGAGATCAAGAACCATGAGTTCAGCGCCATCTTCTTCGGCCAGCCCACCTTCTGCTCCGTCTGCAAGGAGTTCATCTGGTGAGACCATGTGGATGAACCGTTGCTTCGCTTTAATGTTGTTTTTTGTTCAAACACAGTTCAGTTCATGTTTGGCCTGGTTTATTGATTCATGACCCCCCCGATATTAAAGAAAAACTGCTATCAATATAAAAAATGTAATTTATTTACCAGGACTCTTGTACTTGTATATATGTTCACTATCAACACAATAATATATTCTATTTCCTTCCCAGGGGTCTCAATAAGCAGGGGTACAAGTGTAGACGTGAGTGTTTTTTTTTAATCATTTAGTACTATTGAGCATTCTGGAGTGAAAACGATTTTTGGTTGAGTTCATTCAATTCTCTACTTACAATATCATACTACTATTACTATGTCTGCAATGTCTTAACATGTGCTTGTGTCTTTCCCTCAGAGTGCAATGCAGCGATACACAAGAGATGCATTGAGAAGATCATTGGCAGGTGTACTGGAACCGCCGCCAACAGTCGGGATACAATGGTAGGTTTCCACTAAAGTGCACCTGTCAGTTAACGTTGGACTGGGAATTGCAGTTTTGCCTTCACAAGTCACATATATTTCAAGAATTACAGCTAACTGCAGTGATTCATAAAACAGGCTCATATTATTGTGATTTCACTCTGGTTGCGAGTGGAAGAGGAAGAGATATGAATCAATAATTTAGTTCCAGGACGGTTGTAATTCCTATAACCAGCGAGTCGTATCCTCTCGTTGGAGACGCTTACAGCACAGAAACTGATAAACACTGCAGAGAGGAGACCTTTGTACCAGAACAAGGATTTTCCCCTCGCTCTTTGTTGTCTAGGAAACCTTTTAATAATCATCAACAAGACTAATTAAATGTAGCAACTTGAACATACAGTATGTTATTTCTTTAAACCTCCAATCCATAGGAATTGTAGTAGTATTGACCATTCTAGGAAATTAAGCTCTCAATGCGTGTGTGAGACCATTGACTCTGGCGATATACATCACTAGGGAAACACCATGTTATCTTAAATGACAATTAATTACAGGTTCAACCTAATTATTGAATTTTGGTCATTCATATTTTAAGCTATATAATATAATGTAGTATTAACTGGGCTTTTATGTGTGGATTGTAGTTCCAGAAGGAGCGGTTTAAGATTGACATGCCCCATCGCCTGAAGTCCCACAACTACAGGGGCCCTACCTTCTGTGACCATTGCGGCAGCCTACTCTGGGGCCTATATAAGCAGGGCCTCAAATGTGAAGGTGAGTCTGTTTGTCTGTCCTCGACTTATTTTTTATTATTTAATTAAATTACATTTATTTAATTGCTACCTCAGTACTCAACACTTTATTAACAGTCAAAGTGGTTAAATGGAGATTTAAATATGGGTTCAAAGTGCTAAACTGAGATAGACAAATCCATGATGACATTAAGATGGTACAACACATCTCAGATTAGATTACAATTAAATTTAATGGATTACTTTTGTTTTTAACTTGGATTTACTTAACTCTGGTCATTTTTAATCCATCCTTAAAGACATATATATTTTTTTTAAAATCGGAACCCAACTAGAGGTTTAGAACAAGCCTACTGTCATCTAACCCCAAGCAGAGTGAGCTAGGGTTTGTGTTCAGCTCTAATTCCCCTCTCCCATTCCTCCCTGGCCAGACTGCTCCATGAATGTCCACAGCTACTGCCAGGGCAAGGTGGCCAACCTGTGTGGCATCAACCAGAAGCTCCTGGCCGAGGCGCTCACCTACATCAGCCAGGTAGACCTTTCTATCGTAGCTACTAGTGAACTAGTTCACTACCAAGTAATGATACCTTTCATTGACATGGTTATGATCTTGATAAGGGTGTTTCGGTTTCAGCAAGCCTCTGTTCTCCCTCAGAAACCTGCGAAGAAGCTGGACGATGGGTCTGACATCGGGATTTACCAAGACTTTAAAAGCGCAGAAGCAGACCCTAGTGGTAAGAAGCTGTTATTACTGTGTACTTTGACTTGTAATCTCATCTACGGATTTTGACATTGCACACAAGACTACATGAATTACTTTCATGCTATTATTCATATTTTCCTATTCTGCACAGCAGATGTAACTGCAAATGTGGACTCCGGTCCGGCGTTGCCCCGACGCCTGACATTCAACCAGCTTGTGTTCCACAAGGTGCTGGGCAAAGGCAGCTTTGGCAAGGTAGGCCATGTGTATCAGAGGCAATATGCTACTACCTACAACTCTTTCAATGTATTGATGTATGAAATGTGCCTAGACTCGTACCACAAAGAAAAACAGTACAAATAATAATAATAATACTACACCTTTAAATCTTTTATGGAAGAACTTTTTTTTAACAACATTTCTAAATCAAGTATAATACTAACACACCGAAATTAAATCAACTCAACCAAATACTGTGTAGATGTGGCGTAAAAAAAAAATTACAAATAAAAATAAAATTGATAATTACTCAAGGTTTAATTGTGTACTTTTTTGGAAAGTAGGCAGCTAATTCTTAGAAACACCTCTTTTACCATCAATTCAAGTTACAATTGTAGTTATCCAAGGTTTATGTCAGTAGTTTAATAATGTACCATCTGTGTTTTTTTCAAACCTTTCATTAAATAGTTATTGTTCATGGCTCCACCCATTTATAAGGAGTTTATATGATTTGTCCTAGAAATGATGGGAATCGTTTTTTATTTAAGTTGAAAAATTACCTGAATACTAAATACTGTTATTTATTTTTTTTACTGTTATTTTTTACAATTTACTCAGAAAGTAAGCTGAAGCTATTCAGTTAAAAGCTGTTGGTTACCATGGTATAACCATGTTCTTACCATATACCTTGTGACCAGTTATTCCTTCTCCATCCATTTTTCCAGCAATAAGCAATATTTAGCTTGCATTGACTCTAACCACCAGGGTAAATACTACTAGAAATTAGGGAACTGTATAAGGGAAGGTTATTAAATCTTCCAAAAACTATTTAGGCTCCATGCCACATGGTATTTTCCTCTATATTACTGATCATTATCAAGTTCAAGTTGTCCCGTATTGGATGCACTACATGGTGACCTTGGGGTATTTCTGGTCCCCAGGTGCTGCTGGCCGAGCTGAAGGGTCAGGGGGAGTACTTTGCGGTGAAGGCCCTGAAGAAGGACGTGGTCATGATGGATGATGACATAGAGTGCACCATGGTGGAGAAGAGAGTCCTCTCCCTGGCTTGGGACAACCCCTTCCTCACGCACCTCTACTCCACCTTCCAGACCAAAGTAAGTGATTCACAAGCCGTGGCCGTGAGAGCACCGATTCCTAACCACTAGACCCCCAGGGAGTGGGGCCTAAACTTGTATTAGCAAAGCTTCTTAACATAGTGTCCAGATGGCCCTCTGTTTCTATTTTCTATTTTTGTATGTTTTCCCGTGGCTAGAACAAATGTAACCTTCCCACGTTTTGGGTATCCTGACCTTTTAATAAATGTTAAAGGCTTACCTTATAAACAAACTAAATACATTCTGGTTTGACTTGAGGGTCAGTTTAATGGCAGATGAAAGGTGAATTAGGAAACGTATTGGAATGGAATGATGCGTGCACTCCTTGTAAACAGAAAGATGCACAACTCTGGATAACCCCTAGACGGTATAATGTGAAACAGAAGAGTTAATAACATTTCAGATTAGGACACGGTGAATGCATTTATAATAGCCACTTACCCAGAACCCCCCTCTTAAAGACTACCTCCAGCCAAGGTTATCCATAATATCCAACTACTTGAGGAGTCATATAATGGTTATTCATTTTGGTGAAGTATACATGTGGGTTTTGATTTAATACTTCGAGGACTGAGAATGGGCCAGTGCAAAGAAATGGTTTTCCTTAACCGTGTGTGACCATGCCAGCTTGTGTCAGCTTAGTCCCTTTTTGCAAAGTACAGATCTGTCAGCGCTTGAATATTTATGCATTAGTTATTTCTCAAAAATGCATGACGGAAAGGAAAGGTAGAAAGATGATGACAAAGTGGCTATTAGAAAATATTAAATTGAAAAACAGAAATACTGGTAGTGTGCTGTAAAGTTATCTCCTCAAAAAATGTTCTCCAGGAACATTTGTTCTTTGTGATGGAGTACCTGAACGGTGGAGACTTGATGTTCCACATCCAGGACAAGGGCCGCTTCGATGTCAACAGAGCCACGTGAGTAGCTTACCTCTGCCTGACTAACAGAGGTCCTAGTCACCATTCATCAATCCAACACTCCAGCCATCCATCCATCCATCCAACCTCCGCCTTGGAGCTGTAGCACAGACCCTGACTTAATGTTCATTGGTCATTTCCCCCCATCTGCTCAGGTTCTATGGCGCTGAGATCATAGTCGGACTGCAGTTCCTTCACTCCAAATGCATCATCTACAGGTGAGAAGGCGATCTCCGACAATACTAGTTGAATCTGTATCACTGCTTACACAATTTGATCGACCTGAACTCCCCCCCCACTACCACATGTGTGCAGGGACCTAAAGCTTGACAATGTGATGCTGGACAAGGACGGACACATTAAGATTGCAGACTTTGGGATGTGCAAGGAGAATGTGTGTGGAGAGAACAAAGCCACCACTTTCTGCGGGACACCAGATTACATCGCACCAGAGGTCAGCCAACGTGCCTCCGATGTATATACGTTGGAGGCCTATTAGACTACTGATTACACCCGTACCAATAAACCTCCATATTTGATATCCACACGAGTAAACTTGTGGCCCCGCATAATCATGACAGATGGGCTTTCTCGCATAACAACGGAAGTCTCTCCTCCCCCCCCCTCCTCCTCCTCTCTCAGATCCTGTTGGGGCAGAAGTACACCTTCTCGGTAGACTGGTGGTCCTTTGGCGTGCTGGTGTACGAGATGCTGATCGGCCAGTCGCCCTTCCAAGGGGACGACGAGGACCAGCTGTTCGAGTCCATCCGGATGGATACCCCGCACTACCCGCGCTGGATCACCAAGGAGTCCAAGGACCTGATCGAGAAGGTCGGCCTCACTCCCTCTCTTTGATCGGACACATCCATGCCGTATTGTCCCTCATAATACTACTCTCTCTGCAGTAAACGTATCACAGCTTTATCCCAGGAATGCTGCTGTCAACAAAATAATATTGTTGCGTGTGTGTTTTCTCTTTTTCTAGTTGTTTGAACGAGACCCCAATCAAAGGCTGGGTGTGGTTGGGAACATTCGTTTGCACAGCTTCTTCAAGTCGATAAACTGGCCTGCTCTGGAGCGGAGAGAGGTGCAGCCCCCCTTCAAGCCCAAAGTGGTACGTTCCTCTGCATAATTGTACCCTATACATAATAATTATTAATTATTCATGAACATGTCGATACCGTTATGTATTATACAAATGATGTTGCATATCTGCGGGTACATAATTAATTGCACATAATATATAGAGCACAGTGCATAATTATGTATAGGTTTCACGAGCAGACTGTGGCTACACCAGCATCATAGTTCAACTAGCATGCTAAAAGGCCGTCCCCTTCTTCCACAATTTGCAGAAAGGCCCCAACGACTGCAGCAACTTTGATAAGGAGTTCCTGAACGAGAAGCCACGTTTCTCCCACGCGGACAAGAACCTCATCGACACCATGGACCAGGCAGTGTTCGCTGGCTTCTCCTTCATAAATCCCAAACTGGAACGCATGATGGCGAAATGAAGAGCCAAAATGGCTGTCCTGAAAACATTGGTTCTATCCATGCACACTTCTGGGACGCCTTAACGTTCAACTGAGTAGTTAAAGAAAAAAATAACTTTCCAGGCTCTCCTGAAGAGTGTGACTTTAAAATAGATGAGAAAAGGCATGATATTGGCTGGTAATTGATGTAGCCCACACTAGACTCTGAATCATAGATGAGAAACCTGAAGGAAATTCTGTTGAATGGCTTAAACCTGTGCTACAGTATATTGATCAATGCCGGTCTATACATCAGGGATTTTCTCTATTCTAATCACTGGTCTCTTAAGCTTAAGATCACACATATATTATGTCTCGATTGTATCTTAAACAATGGGTAGAAATTGTAACCTTCAGCGAAAGGATTGTGACTATGTGTTCTGGTATTGTATTTTATCGATATAACGTGTTTACACACTGGTTACAGACACTAGTCCACACTGCTAGGGGAAGGGTTGCAGTTTATTTGCTGTAACCCAGTGCATACATCTGGGCTCCGTCTGTTTTACCTGGTTTGGCTGCTTGCTCAACATCTGCGTGTTCAGTTAAACCGTCCAGTGGGGCTGGCCAGGATCAATGATGACACCGTTATGGAAAAAAAAAAAGAGATTTAATATTTCAAGGATGATTACAAATTCAGTTGCAAGTGAGTGCTTCACTTGTTACAGCACAATACATAAGACACTCCATACCACATGTGTATATTTATCTTCACAGTAGTACGGCTGTATATCTATTATAGGTACATATAGGTTTCATGGACTGACTGGGGATGAGTACAATGCTGCATGCTGCCACTGGAGGACGTGTTGCCACTGGTGCTGGTTACTGCGTTGTACTTGTACTTACGTTGTACTTACTAAAGGGATTCAAGGGCAAGATGAAATGTTTTAGGTTCCCAGATGTGATTTGGGACTGCAGAAATACTGGAGAGAGCTGTACCACTCTAGCCCTACGTTTTGAAGGATATATTTGTGTGGGAGAGAGAGGAATGTTTGATCATATGTTTTTTTAATGTTATGTTACTTGAATTTGCATATTTGAAGACGAAAATAATAATACTGTATATTGATCTTTTAATATCTATTATCTTGCACTGGTGGTGAAATTTGGATATAGGCCTACTTTTTTCTACTCATATTTTACGTCAACATAACCATAAATAAATGCATCAAAACCCCACGTGACTCTTTTCCACGTTACCAATGTCATAGTGTCATTTTTTAATGGTTTCAAACGCAAGTGAAGGTGGGACTAAAGCAGCCCTTGTAGTGAGGGCAGCTTTAGTCCCATCTATCTGTCAGGTGCCGTAACCACACATCCCCCGTTCATTGTGTGAAAAGAAAGGCGAGTCGACATTCCTGCAGTGCGCACACGGGTTTGGTTGAATGCTTGTGTCGTCTTCTACACATTCACTTAAATAACGCAGTAGTTTAGTTGGATCGGAAAAGTAGCCAAGACGATTTGAGGACAAAAGAAAACCTAGCCCACATTTTAACGACTGAAAGCTATCCCAGTTGTTGTGAAAGCTGGAGTATTTGTCCATGTTCCTCTGAGCTTTAAAGTTCTTACATATCGCCCATGTTTCATGTTATTATACGCTATGTATAAAGGATTGTAATAATGAAGTGTACAATGCTTTCCTGGTGTGTTGTTTTGTATAGCTATATTGCAAAAACCTCGCCTCCGTTAGTTCTGTAAAGATATCGACTGTATGAAACAGGGACAGCATGCCTCCACGATTTATCCCTGCTGGTGGAATTTTCCTTAGATCTCCGATTTTTTTTCTTTATGGGTTTTCCTACTCGTCGGCATGTCTCGATATTTCTCTATTGTGAGGTATCCTAGGGAATGGTCTGTTGTAGGGGGTAATCGTCAGCAAAAACCTGCATCGTTGAAGTGATGCCATGATGTGCGAAGTGATCACACGAGCATTGCCTTTCAATCATAGCCCCTCTTTATTGTTTAACAATAAAGTGATATCATTAAAGTAGTCATCCATGCTATGTATATATTATAATTTTTGCAGTGCGTTGTCTTTGTTTGGTTAACAGATAAACAATGATTGTTTGTATTTAAACAACGAGAGGAACAATGTCTATAGGACCTTTGCCTATTTTCCCCCCCAGAAAATTTATTTCACGGAGAGCTGGGCTACGTATTAACGAAAGTGGGTCGATTACTAATACACAATCCATTTCTAGTTCACCATTCACTCAAGTGTTGAATCCATTGGGAATGGGACAAAATAAATATATCAACGACTGTATCAACTATATTCTACCATTTAAATATAATGCAAATGGAAGGTCAAGGAATTATTCATTTATGTGAAGTTGTAGGTGTGCTTTATTCTCGATGTCATGTTATTTTATTGTGTGTGAAGATGGAAGTCATTTTTATACCCGGGCTGAGGACGGGTATAGGCGGCTGAGCATGCGCAGTGGCGACTTGTGCCATATTGGAATGAGGTCGTGAAACGACCAGGCGGAAAGAAACGGCACCTAAAACCGACTTGAAAAACTATTTACTGGTAAGAGACTAAATCTGTGACTGAATATTCACACACTGCATGTTGTTTATTACAGATTCCTTTCAATGTTTCGCATTTTGCTTCTTTGTTCGTCTTTTTTCCCGTCTCTCAAAAAGATGAGTCGGGCTGTGTCGAGTGCAAGCGCCCTTATTGCTCGAGTCATGACGTTTCAGTAACTTGACTTGACTCACAGGCGTTGCATGTGCCAACCGTACACACGTCTGCATTTGGCACCACCTCGGATCCCAAGAGGAAATCTTGTGTAGGTTTCTCTCGATCGGAGCTTGACATTTCCTGTTTTTGTTAGCCCACGTCAGAGCGAAAGTTGGTTCGTCTCTGCAGAGCCACATTGTATTAACGGCTCCTCTAATGCTGAATGCTGCGGGTTGTCCGCACCGCACAGTCTCTAGCACACGCAGGGTGAGCGACCGTTTAAAGATTCATCTGGGATATATATTTATGTATGTGTGTATATGCGTGTATGTGTGTGAAATGGAAAAACCCCAATCGCAAACAACTCGTGATAGACCAAGTCATTTGTTGTGGTGAGGTGTACTGTCGAGGTCTCTCCATTGGGCTTAGCCATGTGATGCCTGTAACGTTATGCGATCCCACAAACACGTTTAGCGAACTACAGTCATTAGTGAATACGGTATTTTCTTGCCTTTTTAAATGCGACATTTGAGTAAGTTATGTTTCGATGTTGATTCGTTTTACCCGTGCTGCTTTTAACTTCCCCGTTGTGCAACTTGAGTGCGGCTGTGCGACGATGACAAGCCATGGTTGTCTGTTGCAATGGTCAACGATTAGTTTATCCTATGTAAGCAGTTGTTAATGCTGGTGTAATACATGCAATGTGGATTTGAAGTGCTGCCCCTCGTTTGCTTTCCACCTCATTTGCTTTCAACATGGAGAGCCTCCTAGCATAGAGAGCTGGCGTATCCACAGCATTAGAGGACAGTTTGGACAGCAGGGTGAGTGACCATGGACGCTCCAAGGGGCCACCCCGTAGATGGGGTTTAGTTAGTTAGTTTGTAATAATAATAATAATAATAATAATACTAGTAATAATGATCATAATAACAATAATAATTGTTATCCCTATTTGACATGGGGTCACAATGCATCCGTTTGTTATTACAACATTTATTACTATTGTATATTTTATTTTCCATTTTATTCCTACATTTGAAGTGTTTTCAACAACAGCTACCCAAATGCATAGTGTATATGTAGGCTTTTTTTCATATTGCAAAATTCCATATTATTGTTAATGAAAGCTGAAAGACAACTTCGATTTTTTTATATAAACAAAAATTGAGTTTTTGTTTATTTATTTACGGAAAATAAGCCTTATGTTAGAATAAAGAGTTGTATCAATACTCCTGCTCGGTAAGATGTGTGTCTACCTGTATGTTTTTGACAGACATTTCTGGTCTCCAGAAACTTGGTCTGCGAATAAATACAACCTAAACATGCATACAAAACAACATTAGTAGCATTTTAAGTGCAGTATGTACTGTAAACAAATCCACCTCGCCCAATCCTCTTATCTGCTTTCATCTGGAAACAAAATCTCAAAAGGAGAAGAGCGAGTCCCCGATCCAGAATGTTTGTGTGGGTAAACTAAACACACAAAGCAGACCGTTTGCCCTTTCATCTGATTGCACTCCCACAACACCAAGAAGAAAATAAAATGATCTCGTAACGCCTTTAAACCCGGCAGTCATTACGCTGCTGGACACCATCCGCCTCACTTTTAGTTCTGGTTGTTTTTGAAAAAAAACTCTTGCTCTTTTTTTCTCCATCTTATTTTCTAAGTGTGAACCCCACCCCCTCAAACACAATGAGGCCCTCTGGTGTGTGGACAGGGAGCGGGAAGGGAGATGGGGAGAGCTGAGTCCAGGGCAGGGCTGTGGGGTCGGGGGGTGAACAGCAGCATTGATGCATGCAGAGCACATGGGTCACAGCGGCTGGCAGGGCAGGGGAGTGGAGGTGGGGGGGGGGGGTGGTTGACCGGCAAACTTTTAATAGAGACGTCAGACATGACAAAGACAGGGCTGACAGGCCAGCTGAATGGATCCCTGGTGACGGAGAAACTGGGCTCGGCATCGCCATACGCCTGGCTCTCCACTATTGTCAGGACCCAAAGCCTTCAAGAGCCTTTTGTAAAACCCGCCGCATTTCCCTGCCTTATCGGATCCTTGTGTATGGGTGAATGTGGGGCCCTCTGTACTGTTGCATTAAACCAGCTGATTTGTAAACAACAAGAGGGTCTGTAGTGAAACAGCACAACCGAGATGGATGCGATTGCTTTCATAGTGACAGTAATTCATAATTAGTGAACACTGATTGTGCACGTTGTTGTTGCCTTCTGCCCGGCCATAAAATCGTGTGTGCAGTAGCCTAGTGGTTTTGTTTTGAGGTTTTTTTTAAATCACCACAATGCATAGTTCCTTAAATCATCCGTTTGACTTGATTAGGCTGCTGTCCTTAAGAGGTATCCAATGCTTTTCAAACACAAGCAGCTTGTGTTGCAGCACACTGGGTGTCTCTCATTCTGAGACTGGCAACATGCTTGCTAGTTTTCTGTTTCAGTTCTCTGTCGTTCTCGTGTCAATCTCCGCTTTGGGAGCTGGGTGACTTGTGGTTCTCGGTTGCGTACCATCTGGCGTATCACTCAGGTGGTGGTATTCTTGCCGTGCTGATGAATGATAGATATGCACCATGTCATTTGGGATTTTACTCGCCTTTTTTCTTACTCTTTCCTATTGATTGCATCCAGGTGCTTTTTAGATATGCAGAGAATATGACCACTGTAGAATCCCCAAAGCTTTCCTCTCTCGATTTTTTTTTTCGTTTAACTGAAATCAAGCTTTGACAGACCAAAGATATTTTGATTTATTATTGGTTTGGAGTCTGACTAAATGCAAATTCACATCATGTTGGCCTTGATGCAATATGTTCTGCTTCTGGCTAAAATCAGAATTAAGGACTTTTACAATTCTGTTACAATCCCCCTTCTAGTAACAAAATAGCTTTGGTTGTGTATATGTATGTATATATATATATATACATATATATAACAGAAATACATATATATAACAGAAATACATGTGGTATCTGGTGGCCATTTGACTTTGTCATATAATAAAATAAAATATGCGTAAAAGAAAATAAAGGCAAAGTAAAAAAAAATAATGCATTGTAGAAAGTGTAATGTAATTAAGATTTAGCAGAAGGCTAAAGCAAACAGTCTTCAGCCTTGTTTTAAAAGTGGTCAGAGTTGGGGCAAGTCTTAAATCCTAAGGGAGTTTATTCCAGCTATTTGTTGCATAGTAACTTAATCCTGCTTTCTGATGTTTCGTGTTTACTCTGAGGATAATTAACCAATTGGTCTCAGAAGATCCCAGTGGTCTAGAGGGCTTATGTTGTGGAAGCATATCAGTTATGTAGTACAGCCCTAAAACATTTAGAGATTTATAGGTGAGCAGCATGATTTTAAAATCAATTCTCAGATGTACAGGAAGCCGATGTAA
This sequence comes from Trisopterus minutus, assembly GCA_027122715.1. Classification (NCBI taxonomy): domain Eukaryota; kingdom Metazoa; phylum Chordata; class Actinopteri; order Gadiformes; family Gadidae; genus Trisopterus; species Trisopterus minutus. Next base: position 16,486,835 of record JAOPUD010000027.1, read on the forward strand.
CTACTTAAGAATTGGTTTAATGTGTTCACATTTTTTGTTTTTTTGTTTGAACTTAAGCAGCAGCATTCAAGCTACAAGCTGTAGTTTGCCATCGTTTTTTTTTGGGGGGGGACCATTGCAGTATTCAAGCTTACTAGTGATAAAGGCATGTACAGTCCTGGGTAGACATGAGCCCTCTAAGTCTTGCCATGTTTTTAAGGTGATAATAGGCAGATTTGGTAACTGATTTGATGTGACTGTCGTAATGTAAATCTGAATCCATGATTACCCCTAGATTTCTGTCTTTGATTGAGGTTTTCAGGGACAGAGAGTGAAGGTGTTGGGTTACTTTAAGCCTTTCCGTTTTAGCACCAAATACAATTACCTCAGTTTTGTCCCCATTTAGTTGAAGGAAATGTTGGCACATCCAGTCTTTGACTTGCTCAATGCACTGGCACTGCAGATCTATGGGGCGATAGTAATTTGCTAAGGTGCTTGTATTAAGGGCTGTGTGTGTACTACTGCCATGGTGCTTGTATTTAGGGCTGTGTATACTACTGCTAGGGTGCTATTTTCAGGGCTCTGCGTTTAGTACTGTCAGAACGATTTCTTCCCACAAATTAGGTTGATCTCTAAAGAGTTACAAATTAACATACAAGCAAACCTCTGCTCGTTAGATCTGCATATTTGGAGAGGTGTATGGAATGCATACAGTGGCGTCGCAACAGTGGGCAGTAGCAACAGACCCATAAGCTTTACGGCACAAGTAAAATTGACCCTTTGATGCTATAGCCTTGTGCACCAAAGGGCAAATTATACTTTGATGCTCTGGCCTTGTGCACTCAATGATAACCATAATAATTATCCTCTGTCCCCTGCAGCACTTCCAGACTCGGCCTGTAGGGGGCGCCAACATGAGTCAGGAACCACTGGAGTCCGGTAGGTGTCCTCTGTTCAATGATAGCATTTGTTGAGTAGTAGTGCGGTCGGACCAGAAGATGAGCTGTTCTCTGTGTGTGTCCAGAAAGGGACTCTGGTCAGGATGTGTCCGACTTCAACTGGGACGACTACCTGGAGGAGAGCGGAGCCACATCCGTGCCTCATCATGCCTTCAAACACGTGAGTAGAGCATACGGAACGGGAACGGAAGGAAAACGGAAGGAAAAGCACCCGTCGGGGGCGTCAACGTGAAGAATCAACACCACCCTCGTTCATATGTCTCCCTCTTGCTCTCCAACCCCCTTCTCAACTCTTCCTCTGGCTTCCTCTCTCTCCTCACACACAGGTGGACCAGGGCCTGCAGACGGGCCTGGCGCCAGGCATGAAGCTGGAGGTGTGTGTGCGTGCGGAGGCCGACAGCCCCTACTGGGTGGCCACCATCATCACCACCTGCGGCCAGCTGCTGCTGCTGCGCTACGAGGGTTACCAGGACGACCGGCGCGCCGACTTCTGGTGTGACATCATGACAGCCGACCTCCACCCGCTGGGCTGGAGCCGCCAGCAGGGCAAGACCATGAGGGCCCCTGAAGGTGAGGGCCCCAGCCCGCCTGTGGGAGAGAGATAGAGAGCGAGAGCGAGAGAGAGAGAGAGAGAGAGAGAGAGAGAGAGAGAGAGAGAGAGAGAGAGAGAGAGAGAGAGA
>JAOPUD010000027.1:16601587-16618505 GCA_027122715.1 Trisopterus minutus
CACACACACACACACACACACACACACACACACACACACACACACACACACACACACACACACACACACACCTTGGTGATTGCGAAGTCCAGGCGCACGTAGATGATGACGGTGAAGAAGAGGATGTAGAAGGCACCGACGACCAGCAGAGGCTCCTGAAGCATCAGGATCTTATTGAAGGTGTAATGGACCTGATGTAATGGAGAGGAGAACACCAGCATCGCAATGTTCAGGGAATCTCATTCATACTGTGGTGTGAGGGTATCACCCCACACAATGAAGCAGTATTATTCAGCAATGCAAACGAGAATAAACACATGTTAGATAAAAAGAAACACATTCTATCTTGCAAAATAGATTCTACGAACAGATTTTGCACCTGGTCGGCCCTGGGTTCGGTGCAAATACTGAAGCTCTCAAAAGAGTCTCTTTGTCTGCTACTCTTTGATACAGTCCATCATAACCAACTGAACAAGACGGATGAGACAATCAACTGACTCACCACAACGTCCTGAATGTGCTGCTCCACCAGGTTGCTCTTTGTTGCGACCAGTACTGGGCGGCCGAAGGTATCCAGGTAGGTGTAGTGCAGCTGGTCAGGCATGCGGTAGATGGGGTAAGGGGTTTCCACATGGATGTTTCTATGGGAGCAATTGTTAGCACGTTAAGCACAAACTACAAGAGCTACAGGGAATGGAATAGGGCTTGAATATGCCTGTAAAATTAGTCACCTGGCGCCCTCTGGCAGAATGAGTTTGACGGTGAGGGAATCGATCACTTGGTCATCAAACACGTGGTCAACCAGCCTCATCTTCAATGCATACTGGTCTCCTACCAAATGAAAAGGAGGGGTTTGTTGAAATTAAGAAAAGGGATGAGGAAATTTGTCTCGACAGGTCATACTTTGTTAGTCACTCATTAAGAAGACACGTTCATCCAAAGAAACTTATTAGGGAATTTTACATAGACGGCATCAAGGAGACGGTGTGGGCTAACCACTAGAATAACCTGCCCCCAAACAGAGCAGAACAACGGACAAACCAAAGCTAGATATAGGAAATGAGGACCTGGTAACTCAGAGCTATGTCCTTCAACGTTTTGTAAGGAAAACTTGAGCCCAATCCTGGATTCAATATAGTGGACTGTTAGGGATGTCCTAGTTTCAGTGAGCATGGTGATTCACTTACCCAGGGTGTAGAGGTACTCGTAGCTGGGAAGGTTGTAGCCAATCATGTAGTGGGTCTTCCAGCCTCCAAACAGGGGGAACCTGGGTCGCACCTCCACCTCCACCGAATCCTCCAGCACCTGCAGGTGGGAGGTGGAGATGTTTCCGATCTCGTCGCGGTAGTACACGTCCTGGGCAGAGGCGGGGAGGATCGTCTGTTGGGGCAAAAGACCGGAAGGGAGAGAGAAAGAGATAGCTATGGTCAGCATGGAGATTTACTAGACTGAACTACGTCCGAGGCTGTTTTACCAGAAAAACTCACCTTGAAGGATTTAACCGAAGAGATGCCGCTATCGGACTGCCGCTGGTAGTCGTAACGTGAGAAGGGCCCCTTCAGGTAGGCTCCGGTGTGTCTCAGGTCGATGGTCTCCTCCACAGCGATGTTTCCCCAGTGGGACACCTCAATGGTGCGTGTGATGCTGCTGATGCTGAGGAACGGGCTGTTGTTCTCGTAGTGGATCTTCATGGCGTCCTAGAGGGAGCGCGGCACAAACACAGAGCGGCTTGAAACGGTGTCACCCGTGTGAGCGTCTGCTGATCGCTGTAGCAGGTGGTCCGCGCCATTACCTCACTGAAAGGCGCCACGTCACGGAAGGGACCGTACTCGATGACCTCGTCGCTCTTGCTGGGGTTGCCCAGCTTGGTGTAGCTCTCGACGGTCTTGGAGGACAGGCGGACACGGGTGGTCTGGCTGCGAGTGGGGTACGGGGAGAACAGGTAGTGGTTCCCCTGGAAGACCACCAACTGGCGCTCGGCTTGAGTGATGTGCGAGGGGAAGGGCGTGAGTACATGACTGAACACCATGTCCACCTTCACTCTCAGCTTAGCACCTGCGGCCAGGCTGGAGGGCAACTGCACCTTGTAAAACTCCCCACTGAAACGGAGAAGTGGATATAGACACACACACACACACATTGTAATTGATGGCAATGCAGAGAAAATATTACAACAGGATTATAATTAGATGTGAATAGTAATGGGAATGGTTAATAGGAAGTGGCCGTCTGCTGAAGTGATTTCTAATGCAATAACTAAAACGTTGGCTTCCATTTAGTGTTTCTTCCTTAATGTGAAAAAAGGGTATCCAAATAATTTACCTCTGCCCGTGTATTGATGTTTGCTTGAGTTCAAGGGTTCCATCCTCCTCTTCATCACCTTTTACCTGGGAATCATTTGAATATTCAAAACAAATCCAAACACTGTTCAAGATGAAGAGGTTGCATCGTGCAAAATGTCAATTACGAAATCAGCGTCAATGTCACTATGTCAACATTGTTTCATACATAGTTGCACTTGCACCTCAACACGGAAGTAGTCATGCAGCGCATACGTGTCATTCTGACAGTGTGCGGCGGTGCGGAAGCGGTCCGTTTACCCAGAACCATTCAAACCATTCAATGATTTGTCGCGTTTGCCGTTTTGTTAAAGACGTCCATATTTTGATCCACGTGTCCATGCATGTATTAATAGTGACTCCACCAAGCACCAGAATTCTGATCTTAAATTCAATATCTATGTAGTGCTTCTAGGTGCACATATCGTTAACTCAATGCAAGCTTGACTAGGTCTTTTTCTAGATGCGATTAAGGTTATAAGTCACTAAACTAAAATTGCACGTTTGCAATGAATCTGGAAAGTTTAGGGGATTATTTTGGTAATTTGAATTTCAGTCAGACTGTATAAAATATGTTGCATGCAATATGTTGAATGAGTCGCCAGGTAGCTAGCCGAAGCTAACACGTTACTCGTAAGATGCGTGGAAGTATTCATTCAATAGATCGACCCAAACATCTTACCGAAGCTCCAATGTAAGCGAGATGCGGCACAAGGTCGGGCTCCACCGCCAATGTAAAGGTTTGCACCGCAGCATCGCCCTGGTTCGACAGGAGGACCTCCGCAGAGATCTTAGCAAGATGAGTGCTCAGGTCTACTGTTCTCCGCACGTCCTCGTTCACCAGACCGTCGGCTGCCGTCTCGGAGGCGAGTGCGGCGAACAGAATAAGGCAAGTGAAAACTCCTGCAGGAGGCATCGTTGTGGGGATTGATGAAGACACAAAGAATATGTTTTGGGGACCCCGCAGAAGGTATACAAATTGAGAAATATGTAGAGCAGCAAAAAAGGGCCGCGCGCTGCTCTACTCCAGAAAGGATGACGCTACATTCACTGACGTGATGACGTAGGATACGCGCACTGTGCGATCATTACGGTATCCGCAAAATGAAGACTCAACATTTAATATATTTGATCCAGCACGTACGAATTCAGTATCATATTCTCACACTTGTTATTTAAACCATACCGTATTGTGTGGGCCGTTCGAGTGACGCCACTATATACTTACCATAGTTAATCGAGTTGTAATTAATTGATTCTTTTAATTTCATAAAATACTCTAACCCTAATTGACTACCCTTGGGTTGCATATTAAAACAAAAATAAATAAAAAATGCTTATCGTTTTAATTCACAGGTAACCCGCTGTGAACAAGGCGTGTACGCCTGGAACAGGATGCTCCATAGAGAGGGCGGGACTTTCAGTTATACAACTTTAGCGGCGAGAGGCGAGGAAGAGGGCGGGATATCCCTGTATCTGTTTCTAAACTTGTGATGTTGTTGTTCTCGCTCCGCCGGGGACTGTTGTACACAGCAGGAAGTAATAGACCGGAAATCCCGGTAGACCGGGATAACGCTACAATTCAGCATCCTCTATCAGCCTTCTGTGAACCAGGGCGTGTTGTGCGCTGACGTCAGGGAGTTTTGAGGTTGTTTTGGAGGAAGTGAAGAGCAGCTAGCGTCAATGTAACGTTAGCCTCAGCGGAACAAGGCAAAATATACACTTGGGCAAAATCCGCTCCTGTCAAACGACAACCGTGCCAAACAGACAGTGGCAGTGTTTATGATTCGGTGAGGCGTGTGTTGCGAGGCCACACCACTGAAACCGCGTAGCCGTATGCGTGGTTCCGAAAGACGTTTTGTCAGTCGTTTGATTTAGCTAGTTAGCTAGCCTGGGTGTTGCACACAATTGTCAATCGTACAAAAAAGAAACAGAAAGTCGACTTTTGCCATTTTCAAGATCCAGGGATCCTCATCAAGGTAGTTTTTCTTTTGGTGTTGACTAACTGTTCACCGTACAGGCGATGTTCAAAGTGACTCTGGTAATGTTGTTTTGCTAACTAAATGTTAGCATTCAAAAGACCCGTAACGTTATCCGTCAGATGTTATGGACGGGATAAACCCGCGGTCGATTTCAGTCACTGTGTTTGCTATCACCTACAGCTACAATGTTACAATGTTTTATCCTGAAATCGTTCATGCTCAAGATGTTTTTTTTTCCTATTCATAATTGATTGTGTCACGAACAATACCTCTTACAGTCACCCCTCGTCGCCGTTTGATAGTTAAATGAAGTGGCCTAAGGTATATGTTTAAATATCGGGAACAGATAGGGCAGTGGTTTTATTCGTCGTTCTTAAATCGATACATGTTCATTTCAGCTCCAACATTAGCATAGCCACATCATGCCTGCCAAGTCATGGCCCCTTTGGTCTTAAACCATGTGATCAATGACACAGTGTCATGGGTTGCAGATTACGAGGCGCACCAATAGTTGAATGCGAGCCGTTTTGCATATTTATTTTATATATTTTCTATTTATATTGCCACGGTGTCATTTTAACTGATGGTAGCACCTGAACAAAGAGTGTAAATGGTATCCGTAGATTGGGTCAATGTGTTGCTATTAGGAATGTAAATTGTTTTTCCGAGATGAACTTTGAACATTACGACACACTAGTTTGTTACAAGAGACCTCAATGTCCCACTCAGAAACTGCAATGATAATTTGGGAATGGTGGTGTCAAACTGTTTTGAACGACTTGTCTATTGAGCAATTCAGAAACATAGAGGATATTTATGCACAAAGGATTTAAAGAGCCAGAATAGGGTAGATTAAGATCTTTTTTTATGAAGTCAATGTAGGCCTAGGCATATCCATCACAAGAGGTTCTTTCGTGAAGATGGAAATTAGAATTACGTACCACTGGGTTTAGTTCAAACTTATTCAAATGAACTAGGACTGGGTGGAAGAAGTTACACTTGATGGTGTTGTTATAAGTGTAACTTGTATGCGTAATAGTTGAAGCTTAGTTTTTTAACTTTCCTTTTTTTTTCTCCCAGGCACAATGACGTCTAGGAAGAAAGTCCTACTGAAAGTCATCATCCTTGGAGACTCTGGGTTAGTGTTATGTTGAGGCCCAACTCCTAAAACGAAAGGAGATCAGATCAGGCCGTTACATTGATTTGATTAGCTGGCTTTAAAAGTTCTGTTTCGTTAACCGTTTACTTGCCGTCATTATCAAGTATAAATCCAACGTTTTGTATCTCCTTTTCTAGAGTTGGGAAGACCTCATTGATGAACCAATATGTGAATAAGAAATTCAGTAACCAGTATAAAGCAACAATAGGCGCAGACTTCCTGACAAAAGAAGTCATGGTGGATGACAGACTTGTTACAATGCAGGTAATGAGGGGGAAGACTTTTTACAATGCAAGTCATTAGGGGGACAAACTTGTCGAAATAAAGCTAATTAGGGGTGCATACTTGTTATAATGCAGGTAGTGAGGGCACAGGCTTATTATAATGCAGGTAATGAGGGGACGTACTTGTTACAATGCAAGTGATGGGGGGGTGGATGAAAGACTTGATACTTTGCAGGTAGTGGAGGGGGACAGACAGACTTATTACAATGAAGATAATGAGGGGGACAGACAGGCTTGTTACAATGCAGGTAATGGGGGGGGAGACTTGTTACAATGCAGGTAACAAGGGGGGTCAGACTTGTTACTATGTTTATATTAGTTTATCTATCTATTGGAGACGTGTATCTTAATGTTGTTGATCTCTCAGATCTGGGACACTGCCGGCCAGGAGAGGTTCCAGTCGCTAGGTGTTGCCTTCTACCGTGGGGCAGACTGCTGTGTGCTTGTATTTGATGTGACCGCACCCAATACATTCAAGACCCTAGACAGCTGGAGGGACGAGTTCCTGATCCAGGCCAGCCCAAGAGACCCAGAGAATTTCCCGTTTGTGGTACTTGGCAATAAGATTGATCTGGAGAACAGACAGGTGTGTGTTTTTCCTGTATCTTGGGATTAGCAGCATATGTTTCTTTCGATTTTCAAAGGTGTGGTTTGTCATGACAAATAATTGAGGACTATTCAAGATTCATATTTTGGTGTGTCAGTTTGTCTCACACATTTATTTAATTAGTATTTATTTTTGACAGGTGACCACCAAACGAGCCCAGGCTTGGTGTCAGAGTAAGAACAACATCCCCTACTTTGAGACAAGTGCCAAAGAGGCCATCAACGTTGAGCAGGCTTTCCAGACCATTGCACGGAACGCTCTCAAACAGGTAACACCTAAGTTTTGGTTGCATATTGCCATGTAAGGCCCGTTCAACTCAAAGCGTTCATTGGGTTATGCTGGACCTGGTACAAAGATTCCCTGATAGTTGAGTTGCTGTTGTTTTTATATTTGGAAAAAAACTAATTTCAGCCATCACAGGTGAAACTTTGCAGAGAAGCATTCACCATCTCGATAATGTCATCTTGGCATGTCTATGAATGTAATAAAGGACTTCCTGTATCTAGTAGGTCTCACTCTGCTACTCTTTGTATTCATGTCTGCAGGAAACTGAAGTTGAGTTGTACAATGAGTTCCCTGAGCCAATAAAGCTGGACCGGAACGAAAGGGCCAAGCCTTCAGCAGAGACCTGCAGCTGCTGAGGACTCTGGAGACCTCTGGGGGAGGGAGAGATGCTAAGCCTTCCCCACCCATCTTGCCTTGTCTATACACCCTCCTCTCCCCGTGTCCCACTGTGTTCCCCCATGTCTGACATTATCACTTGCCTTTGTAGATATAAGCAGCATCCCTCTTAGACTATACTACTATTACTACAACACATACATGCTGTACACTTCACTCTATGTACACAAGATGACACATTTTCTATTGAGTCAACTAGCCCAAAGAACACTGAGGAGACATCATGGTATTTACTTCTATGATGCTTATTACATGCCAGTGTTTCCTTGTACTGTTTTGCAGCGGTGGTGGTTTCTGGTCATTCAGATGAACGATTCGGTGTCTTTCCCTGTTTTGCATCCTGATTTTGTTTCTAACACTGCTTTTACTTGTACACTATTATTATGACTATTATTAAAACAATGCTACAGCTAGGCATTAGCCTGATCCTTATGATAAAAGTGAGATGAACTACCAGCATTTGAACAAGTCTCTGGTAGTGGTGGTCCACCTCCACCACCACTGCTGCATGAATTTAATGGACACATCACGGCTCCACTTTACTCCTCTGTCTGGTGGTTCCAAAGACGACTTGTGTTTGGTTCAGTAGCATCACCTTACCTCATCCACAATCCAATGACATATCAAGTATATTTCAGGACTTGACAAGTTCCCCCCCCCCCCCCCAAAAAAAATCTTTCAGTTAAGTTGAGAAAGATAAAATTCATTTGTTAGGCGTAAAAGTGTGAGCCCTTTGCAGCCCACATATTCTTGCATTATTGGGTAAGAGAAAAGGTTAGAAAGGTGTTTTTCTCACTCTCTGGTTAAATTTAGCAAGGTGGTTTTGGAGGCAAATACATTTACATAATCATAGCTTGTAGCAGATGGATTATCACTTTTGCTCTGTAATATAGCTGTCCATATCCAATTCCTGTTTTCTTAAGTGTAAGACAAATGCTCATGTTTTTTTGGGGGGTTAATACAAAACGTCTTATGGAAATATCAACCAATTGAGACGATAGTGTTAAAGTCGGCAGGTTTGTTTTCAAGCATTAACAATAATTTAGAACCATGATTTAATACTTTATTTTCTCCTGCCAACTGTGTCAACACTTTGTATATTTGAAAACCTCTGGTTTGTGGGGAAGTCAAGCTGTCTATCTCCATCTGTCTGCCAACTGCATATGTTGGCGGACGATTAAGTGCTTAATGTTTCTTTCATGTAATTGGCTCATCTGTTATGTTTAGAATTTGAATTGCGTCTTGGGACATGATAGGATACGTACAAAAAGATCAAAATATCTTTGGTGTTAGCATTCATCATTACAATATAAATATGGTAAATGCATAGCATCTACATTGTTTGAAAATGTCTTTGCATAATAATGGTAATAAAAAAATCTCGGAACTAATTGAATTCAACTTTTATAATTTCATAGGGAAAATCATGTTGCTGGCAACAAACAATGCCATACAGTTCTATTTGTACATATGGAACACAAGTGATGTTAAAAGTGCCCACTAAGCCTATGAGATCTCTATTTACACAATCAGTTGATTCTTGCTTTCTTGCTGGCACTCTGAAGCCAGTTCTGGAGAGTCCCTGAGGACTTGTCCTCCTTGGCCTTGGGTTGTTGCTCTTGGGTTGTGGCGTCGCATGTGCCTGGCTCTTTCCTCTTTGATGATGAGCTGTCCTTCAACCAGTTCATCATCATCTTACTGCTGGCTGTCGGTTTGGGCTCCTGCGTTCAAAGGTCAGATCTGTCAGCCAGTGACACCATACAATTTATGGCACAACATAAACATGGCAGAAAAATGCAATACTTTTTTGGCTTGTAGATCCACGGGCTGAAGGCACTCCGGTGAGTTGTTCCGAGAGTTGTTGACAAGAGACGAGACTGGGTGAAAGGTCAAAAGGTTGGTCGGCTGCAGCAGTTTCAAGGCATCCGAAGACTTTACTTCACCAAAGTCAAGCCACCTTCTCACATCGGCCTCTCCATCCAGAATGGCAGGCATCCTAGGACATCACCACATGGGCATTTTAGGATACAAAATTGACCAAAAAGCCAAGTGCAAGAGAACAGCGTGCTGGGTAAACCCTACCTATCGTGGATGTTCTGAAGGTTTGGGGAGGCATCGACTGTGATAACAGTGTAGGTATATATGGGCTCTTCGCCCCCAGGAGGTTTCCAGCAGTCAAACAGTCCAGCGATAGTCAGCAATCTCCATCCGGTCCACTTACCCGTTTCAACTTCCTAGCCATATTCACCACAGAGCACAAGATAGTAAGAACAACTTATTTTGAACATACTGTATGTAGGTTAATTTAAGAGACAATTTGAAGTACTTTCAAATCAAGATCTTAACTCCAAACTATGGAGCTGACCTCTTCAATATCTGAGGCCTCTGGGGGGAACTCAACGTCATTCTCATCCCGTTCCTCCTCTCCAAGACCGGAGTCTGGCTGGCTCTGTGGGAAGTAGATGAAGAAGGGCTGCTTCTCTTTCCCCTGTCGTCTCCACTCATAGAAGCCATCAGCGAGGATGACACAACGCTGTCCTTTCAGAAAAGGGTCCTTTGAAGAAAGATTGAACAAAATAAATTGTATACATCGTGAATTATAGCACATGCAAATAAATATAAGAATTGTCATAACATAGTGGGGCAAGAGTATCTACCTTGTAGGACTTTTTGTCTAACAGACTCTCGCTGCGGCAATTGTTGGTACTATACTGCATCTTGCGGGGGTCATTTTCTCTGAACCAGGATGGGATCAGACCCCATCGCATCGCGGCCACCACACATTCATCCACAGACGCATCCTGAGGGGACGACCACAATCTCAATGATGTCACAAGCGGCATATTTTGTACCAGTTGAACCCTAGGATATGAATATGCAATACATAACATAACCCAAACATGAACGGTGAGCAATGAGGTGACCGCGCACCTTATCAAAATGTCTTTGTGACAGAAGCACCGGACTTAATGACTGTGGGCTCTTGTTGTAGGACGGCCGATACTTGTCTGCATCTCCATCTCTCCATCTCGGCTGACGTCGCTGCCCGTGGCGGTTTCTGTAGCGAGAGGCGCGGCTCACCTCCTCTGGGTCCAGAGTACATGCAGTTCTCCCGCACATTATTAAAACTAGTTGCCTGTAAGAAGTTGAACCATTTATTGGAACGCCACTGTTTGTATTTGGTTAGCACATAGCATGCTAAACACATCACAAAAGTATAGTTATGAAATGAAACACCTTCCGCTCTTACCTGTGTAGCTGTTTTGGTGTCTGGCACAATGAAACGTTACTGTTGTCTTCTACCAGCGTGTGTACTACGAGTGTTGTATGGCTGCTCTGAACTCCACTGGGTCTTCAGAAACAGCACAGTGCAGGATTAGCTTTCTTTTTTTTGCAGCGCAGGAACATGCCTCGGCAACTCCGACTCAACCAGCACGTGATACGAGTCACGTGACCGGGGACCAAAACAGTTAGACAAAGATATCAAATGCCTGAAAATAATAGTATATTAATTATTTAGGGTGCGAGATAAGAGCAAAACTATTTTTTTGCGCACCATTGAGTCTAATAATACTGTGTGTGGACATATATAATGCATTGATAACGCCAAACAGCTGTTATACTATAAATAAGTCAAAATAACCAAATCCGATTTTTTTCAAAAATTCGAATTTTCCATCTATGCTTAATATTTGATTAAACATTACAAAATCATTGTAATGTGTAACGAATCTTCCTGGTACCTTCAGAATAAAACACGCAAAAAAAAGTGTTTTCTCATCGATTCAAGCAAATGTCCTCCATAATAATGTTCAATTATTCGAATATTTGATCATGATGGATGTGTTCTGAGATTGGTCTGGTTCCCAGGCTTGTTGGTCACCTTTCACCAGAAGTGCTACGTGCTTCACGTACAGTGACGTCATTTACGTAATACGACGTCCTGTACGTACGTGTGACCCATTCTTGTATACTATAGCAAAATGGCGTCCGTTTGCCGAGTCGGGAGCACTGTGGGGAGAAGCCTCGCAAAATACCGCAGCGTGAGTGACAACGATAACTTTTCATTGATATCTTTCAAGATATGTGTTGAGCGAAGTGGTGATGTATGATTGAATCGATGGCTGTATGATGTTTCAAAGCTGCTAGCCTGCTAAGCACTAGCAGGCTAGGATGCCTTCAACGCAAGGTCAACTATCAAGGAAGGCTTCTTATACTCTCTAAACCGCACACTATTACGTTTTTTTGTACCTTGAGTATAGACACAACTGGGGAATCGTTGATCGTGTCATCATTACTATGTAATAGTACTACTTTAGTTGCCCTCGTTTGCCCTGCTGACCCATCCAAGGTTTTTCCGGCCGGGTGACTTTGTCAGTAGTTGTCTATGATGTGTTACGGATTGCATAATTACCGGATATCGGAAATTGTATTTTGGGGGTATTAAATCGAACATGGTTCGTTCTCAAACGAACGTATGTTAATACATGGCTGACAAATCAACACAAAACCCACAAAAAATCTTGGCATCATTTTCATAACATAACATCTTTCTGGTCCTCCCTACTGCAGCCCATCCTGCTGTCTCAGCGACGTCTGGCCTCAGTCAGCTATGCCCAGAGCCTGGCCGGAGCCCCAGAGACTCGCCTGACTGCCCTGGATAATGGATTGAGGGTTGCCTCCGAGGAGACCGGACATGCAACTTGCACTGTATGAGCCTGCTCCAATCTAGCCGGAGGAAAAACTTTCCCCATGATTAAATAAAATCATGTAGTGCACCATTCTCAAAACCTTACAAATCATATGAACTCCCGGGTTTCAGGTTGGACTGTGGATTGGTGCAGGCAGCCGTTATGAGAGTGAGAAGAACAACGGTGCAGGCTTCTTCCTGGAGCACATGGCCTTCAAGGTATGTGTCCTCTTCAACCATAGGCTGCACGTGAACTGGTGGTCCTGTCTAGCTCAACGAAAAGAGCAGGGCATTAAACCCATGCTTTGAATATGTTAACAAAAAAAATCAGAACATTTATCAGCTGACTTGCTTGCAGGAATAACTGTTCATAATATAATACAAAGAAAAAATATATCTTTTGGAATTTTAAATCACCTTCATTTCGCCTCTTCTCCACATTGTCTCTCAACACCAGGGGACCAAGAAGCACCCACAGACGGCCCTTGAACAAGAGGTGGAGTCCATGGGTGCCCACCTGAGTGCGTACACCTCCAGGGAGCACACAGCATACTACATGAAGACCCTGGCTAAGGACCTGCCTAAAGGTGAGACCACTGGGAGGCCTTCTGAAAGCCTCCACCAGCCTCCCCTCCTACAAGCCAAAACAGATTCAGTGTTCACTGACTAGGCTGAATGACATGTTTATATAAAGTTGTTAGGGTTAACTTGTTTCATTTAGAAGATTGCATAAGAAAGCATAAAACATACCGGCACCGTGTGCGCCAATGACGAGCGTCACGTGCTGGCGCTAGTACCAATAGGAAGCGTTGCGCTGCTGCGTCAACAGGAAGACCGAGGCATGCAAAAGTTGTCAGCCTTTAAAAAGTGCTTTTTCAGGGGTGGCAATGCTGTGCAATAGGACAGTGGCATGAAGGGGGTTGGGCGGGGCACTAACAAGTGCCGAAGCGTGCCTAGCCGTTGATGGAGTGGGGGTAGTACCACGAAAAATAAGAGGGGCGGCTGTCTTGATGCGCAACGTTCACCGGCAATACATTTTGGGTACAAGTCTTTGGTGCTTGTGTCCCCAGCCGTAGAACTGCTGTCAGAGGTGGTGCAGCATTGCTCTTTGAACGAGGCGGATGTGGAGCAGCAGAGGGCCGTGGTGCTGCGGGAGCTGGAGGAGGTGGAGGGCAACTTACAGGAGGTCTGCCTGGACCTGCTCCATGCCACAGCCTTCCAGGGCACCCCCCTGTCTTATAGTGTCCTCGGACCCTCTTCCAATGCTAGGTAGGTCCTGCAAACTTAGCTTCTGATTACATTCACATGATGCATCATTAGTTAATAATAAGGGAAGGTTTTACTCCTCTGTTGCATCCTCAATTTTCCCTCACGTAAATGAATCCAAAGCATATATTTGACGCTATGATATAAGGGATGGTGCTGATTGGTTTTCTCCAGGACTCTTTCCCGTCAGGACCTAGCGGAGTACCTTAGCAGCCACTACAAGGCCCCCCGCATGGTGCTGTCAGCGGCCGGAGGTATGACTAGTTTCCTTCTCCAATGCACCCTCCTGGGTTATTTAATTATGTTGTTATTTATTTATTAAAATAAATAAATAATCAGACATTATCGGTCGATACATGATTATTCTGCAGGTGTGAACCATGAAGAGCTGGTGGGCTTGGCCAAGACTCACTTCAGCGGTCTGTCTTTTGAGTACGAGGGCGATGCCATCCCAGTGCTGTCTCCATGTCGCTTCACCGGCAGTGAGGTGAGACGGCGCAGGCTGAAATCTGGCCACAAAATATAATCGACCATCTCATTATAACGTTTGGGCTGATGCATTGCAATGAACAGCCCGTTGACCTGTCTTTAGACTTGTCCCAGTTGACCGGTCTTTATTCTTCATCTCACCTCTTCAGATCCGCATGCGTGACGATGCTATGCCCATGGCTCATGTGGCCATTGCCGTGGAGGGTGCCAGCATCGGCAGCCCGGACATTGTGCCTCTAATGGTGGCCAACTCCATCATTGGGAGCTATGACATCAAGTCTGGTGGTGGAAAGGTTAGGAGAACCGTTGAGCAGTGTGTTCGGTTAGAATTATAAACAGACAGGATTCCATTTGAGCTTCACCCCTTCAAGGCTCTGTCTTGTGGCCATTGTTGAGGGCAGGAGAATTTTCCTCTCCCTACCCTGCTTGTGGATCAATTTGAAAGGAGCGTGAGCTCACATGTACTCGCTAGCATGTATACCCTTTATAAACCAATGTGTGAAGGAGATTGACCACTTTATGATTTTAACTCTGGGATGTATCCACAACTCTTGTGCACCCAGTGTACAATTAGGAAATCACAGATTGAAGAAAATCTTTGTCATCGTGTCTATAATCGGCTGCTCTCTCCTTCTCAGAATATGAGCAGTCGTCTGGCTGCGATGGCCGCGGAGGAGAACTTCTGCGAAAGCTTCCAGGCCTTCCATTCGTCCTACAGTGATACCGGCCTGATGGGCATTTACTTTGTGACTGATATGCACCACATCGAGGACATGATGCACTGGTCCCAGAACGCGTGGTGAGTGATGCCTCCACCGATGGAAGTGACATGCTTGCAATTGATCACATGTGGAATGGTAAAAGTTGTATTTTTCTTAAGTTGTTTTTTTCCCCCTTTTTTCCGCAGGATGAATTTGTGCACCACAGTGACAGAGAGCGATGTCGCCAGAGGCCAAATGTCTCTGAAAGCCAGCCTGGTGGCACAGCTAAATGGTATTTAAAGAGTTATTCTTTTCCTAGCCAAAGGACGACATGTGTTTTTTGATTTCTCTCCATCACACTGGAAAGTAAACGTATCCATGACCCTTTTAAGGAACGACCCCAATCTGCGACGACATCGGCAGACATGTCCTGAACTACGGCCGTCGTGTTCCTATGGCCGAGTGGGACGCCAGGATTAACGTGAGCTCACTTTCACAAGGGTTCAAATCATGTGTTGCTGGCTTCTCCTCCATGCTAATGACATTATTGCTACCTTTTTAATGGGATACTTTCCCCAGCCTAAACACACATGTTTGACAGTTCCTGCTTCCCTTGTGGCTCCATACAGGCCGTGACGCCGAAGATGGTGCGCGATGTCTGCTCCAAATACATCTATGACAAGTGCCCCGCTGTGGCAGCTGTCGGTCAGTTTGCTTCTTTAACCTGTCTTATTAACGTTCTACATATAAACAATGTTTAAATGCGTAACCTGTCCCTCTCTCTCTCTCTCTCTCACCCCAGGCCCCGTTGAGCAACTTCCCGACTACAACAGAACGCGCGCCTCCATGTACTGGCTGAGGTTCTAAGCATTGTGTGTCCAGTAGCCCAGCTCAACACAGGCACAGCCGGCCATCCACCTCTCCAACGCCTCCACATGCTCACTCGTCATTCTCATTGAATGTGCTCTGTGTTGTAGTTTTTGGTTGAGACCTGTTGCTGGCTTTTTAAGAGCCAAGTGAGGGGTTCCTTTTTGAATATGAAGCAATCGGTCTACCATTAAATCAGGACATGGTGGAACTAGTCCTTGAAGAGCAAACATCTATTTATGAATAACGATTTGTTTCTGTCCTCTATTGTACATAACGGAAGCTCTGATTCAAAACAAATAAAACCCTGTTCAACGTAGTTTTGTCTAGTGTCAACCCATTTTTTGTTTCTACTGCCTAACAGCGCAAATCAGTGTATCAACAGTATTATGGAATAACTTTTTAGACAGGTACTTGTTTAAATTATACCCGATTTGCATACATGGTTGTGGATCTGGATGTGTTGGACCATGTGTATGTGTGTGTATGTATGTGTGTATATATATATATATATATATAATGCATGATAAACATAACTCAACATCTATGTGATGACTTCTTGCTGTTTAAACTGTAGGGAACCTGCTGGGAGGAACTGGGGCTTGTCTCTATTTTGAGTGAGTTGATCCGTTTAGCTCAGACTCAAGAGTGCATTAATACCTAATGTAGACAGCATATTGATAGTCCCCCTCACCCCAACACTACAGGTCATACGGAGGGTACAGAGCTAACGAGGCTGCATGCTAGCTTTATGCAACCTTTCCACGTGTTATCCCAAAGGGGTCACACAGATCGCATGGCGCATAGCCAGCCTCAGGCATCCCCAGTACTCAATATGGATGATGTGGGTTATGGGTAGAAGCAACGCTTATCATTAATCTGATGAGGGTCTTGTTTTTGATGGGTGGCCGGAGGGAGGCTGGAGATGAGAAACCCAATGTTATTCGCTCTTCCTAGTGCTGTCCTTCCTGTTCCTGTTCCTTCCTCTGGCACTCCAGGCATGTTTCTACGTCTCGACTACATACTATTGCCTCCTCCTCCTCTTCTTGTGTTCCGTTTTTAGAAACTTGCGTCACACGATGGATGCATCATGAAATGTCGTATTTAAAGCCATTGCAGCATAATGGATAATGCAGCATATTGATATTTGTTGCTTTGTATTTCAATCTGGCTGAGCACTGTGAGTCAAATTACCTCACCCTAACTAGTCTAGTTAACCCTCATGACTTTATCAGAAAAATTATATATTGTTGCATATTACAAATACAACTTGTACTCCCATAGCCAAACTATATTCTACATAACTTATACATTTATATATAAGATATATCTTTTGTTTACATATTTTTGGACGAATCAAAACCAAATACCCAAGTAAATAAGGTCTTCCGAAACCGTGACATCATCCGTAATTATTGTATTCAATAACTAAATAGTTCTACTAGCAGGTTATCAACCTCAAACACGAAAGACTCAAACAAACCCAAACACACTGAACCAAAACCAATACATCACAGATCTGAGTTCCTGATGGAGGCTTTGTTATGTTGTGACGTCATTGTGACATCTTCATGATACACTGTGACCACATTATCTCAAACACCAGCTCCTGCTCGTTTTCTTTTAAACACTGTGAAAATGCAGAGCTGCTATTATTATTCATTCATAATGGACTGGCTATTGTTGTTGTATCACTATCACATTCTTTTTAGACAAACACATACACACATAACAACTAGCATAGAGGAAATTAAATGAGACAAGATGTGTGTGTGTGTGTGTGTGTGTGTGTGTGTGTGTGTGTGTGTGTAAATGTGAGAGTGAGAGTGGAGTGTTTGGGGGGGGGGGGGGGG
>JAOPUD010000027.1:16770382-16788083 GCA_027122715.1 Trisopterus minutus
ACTATTGATTGAGTTTATATAAAATGGGATTAGCAAGTAGCAATACATTTATAAAGAATTGTTATGAACGTATAAGCCAAGGGAGTGAGTCTTCAGGGAGTCCATTCTTTTTTTTAATACATTTCCATTTCAAGTTTGACATTTTTGTTGTTTTTTTGTTTGACTTTTTTCTTATGCTTTTTTAAAATAAATGTTTAGTTGTACATTATAAAAAAAAACCTCCATTCACAACAATAATTAACTGTCAATTATTGGATGAGTTGTCAGCCACTGCTGTTATTTTTAATTAGGTTAATGGCATTTTTGGAATGTTTTGTGCAAATTACATGGGGCACATTTCTATTTAGTTAACCAATCTAAATAATATAAAAAAACCTTCTGTCTTCAGATATTTATCAATTAATCAAATATTTCCAGTCTAATGTTTCTACACAAGTGCAGTAGTGAATACTCAAAGCCTTCTGTTGTTGACAATGAATTTGATAAAAAAAGGTTTAACAGCCAAGCAAAATGTTGTTCTTAGAAATATTCAAGTGGATATATACAGTAACAATCTTAACATAAAAGCAAGATGTAATGAGTGTTTTAACTCAGTTTTTTATTTGATTTAAATTATTAGCCTAAGGTCAGTAGAAATGATGTTTTTATCATTTTGTTTTTTTCATCTAATAAGGGTAATTTTTTCATTATTTATTAATAATAAAAAGTAAGGAATACAACTGCCTTTAATCTGTCCTATATGGCTTGGGATTTTTTGGAAAGTCCACTAAGTAAAAATTAAGACCATATTTAAAATGTTAATTTTTGGGGGTTTACAGATGCTTACAATATGTGTTTATCTTGGTCAACTGAAATGTGCATAAAAACAGCAATACAACTGAAAAGACATCTGAAATAAAACCAAATATTTATACATGATTGTATAATTTCTTTCATAATTGAGTACTTCTCTGCTCTGCCCTATCCTCATTGGTAGCTGGTATTCTACCTGGGACCCGTTCCCCTCAGGCTCCAACCCCCTCAAAGCCTGCATCCCCACAAACCTGCCCCACCAAAATTGTACCAAAAAGTCCTCCCCGTATTTTGGTACCCCATCCACCTTGAAGCTTGCCACAATGCCACAGTCACCTCATACAATTCCTTGATAAACTCCAGTACAAAACTCTACCGCCCGCCTTTACAAGTACCCTCTCGGGAACACATCAACGCAGTCCTACATGAACCTCCACTGGCTCACGGTTAAACACAGGATCACCTTCAAGATTAAACTCGGCACCTGCAAAGCATCTCAACAATCCGGCTCCAACCTACCTCTCTGACCTGCTCCACGGCCACGTCCCCGCCCGAGGCCTCAGGTCTGCTGATGTCAACCTCCTGCACATGTGGACAAAGCGCCGAACCTGGGGTGACAGGGTGTTTTCAGTCGCCCTCTGTTTGAAGTCATGACCAAATCACATCACAAATGCCCCCACACTGTCATAATTTCAAGAGGCCCTCAAAATCAAAATCACTTGCTATTCCTACTTTTTTTCCTACTATTTGCATTTTTTATTTAAGTTCACTGTTTGATTATCCTACTGTATGAAAAAGCGAATTTGAGAACTTTGAAAAGCATGTCTGATGTATTATTATTATTATTATTATTATTATAACTACTCCAAAGCTTAATGTAATTCATATTTTGGATACATGCGTGAGCCAAACTTTGGATGGAAGCAATTCATTTAACAATGTATTTTAGCATGGTACCAGCATAATTAATTTATAATAAGTATTACAATTTAAACACGATAGAAACTTGGATCTCCCTGTCCATGCCCGTTTCCACTTTTTATACATGTGAAAGGCTGGGAGTCCTTCTGGAAACACATCCTGGCCACAGGAGGGCGCTGCGACGTGTCTTGACTAATTTCTGGCAGCTCTTTCTCAGCTGCTTCTCTTCCTAGCCTCTCCGATGCCTACGTCACCACATTTCGCCGATGTGATGAAAAAGCGTGTAATAAGCTCCTAGTTGTGCTTTTTTTTGAGATACTGCTTAAACTCGTAAGTCTTCTACTTTAAATTGTTGGTGTTTTATTTTAAACCTCTCTCGCGAACATTTACAAAGCATATATTTCCAAAGAATATTCCTGAAGCCTGTCTTTGTACACTGATGGCAATCAACTATTTGGCATGTTGATGTGGGTTTAGATGTCAAGGTGCTGTCCTTAATACTTAATAATGGATCGATGACGATTTCCACAGCTCCCTGAGTCAGATGCAAGATGAGGAGCGCACACCTGGTGCTGTGTGTTCTTGCTAGAACATACCTGCTGCTGTGGCTTCTTGGGACCCTCGCCGAAGGAGCTCGTCAGGGGCAGGACATCAAATGTGGAGGTATGGATGCCAAACACACACATATAGAGACGTTCATTTGGTCTTTTAGTCCACGTTTGACTGCTTCTGTGTTGTCTATAGCGTGCCGGGCCCTGGTAGATGAGATGGAGTGGGCTATCTCCAAGGTAGACCCAAAGAAAACCATCCAGACGGGATCATTCAGGATTAACCCTGATGGCAGCCAGTCAATTAGAGAGGTAAGGTGACACCGGTTGAGTGATCTTCTAAGTTACCAAACCTCAAATCGCCTCTTGTTAGCTAATGGGGAATGTGTTATTAGGGCTTGAGCTTGTAGGGGAAAGGTTCGTTTCCTTCAGAGCAGGAAAAGGAATGTAAATTGTTAAACATAGTTCATACTTCATCTAGCTTAAGGTTTTGAGCTCAATATTGTGAATAAAAAGAAATAGGACAGAATGGAATAACAACAGCCTTCAAAGTTTTCCACAAATTTTGTATTACGTTTTTACACAATTGATTTACTAATTTCATATATGTTGATATTTTGTTATTTCTTCCCAACAGATCCCACTGGCCCGCTCAGAAGGACACCTCCTGGACTTGATGGAGGATGTGTGTGAGAGGATGAAGGACTATGGGGAGCGTGTGGACCCTAGCTCCAGCAGGAAGACCTATGTCAGGGTCGCATCAAGAAACGGTGAACCCATGGACCTCTCAGAGGCCAAACTGGATTCTACCGTTACCTCAAGTCTTAAGTTTGCGGTGAGTAGACTGTGTGGTTTTAGACGGGGTCACCGTAATGTATATCTTATAGATATATAGATACTGTACTTTATTTATCCCTGAGGGGAAGTTATGGTGTTGAGTATGATGAACAATGATGTCCTAAATGTTAGCTCCTGTGTAACATGGTACGTGTTCTTTGTTCTTCCTCAGTGTGAAACGATAGCTGAACAGAATGAAGACGAAATCATTGAATTCTTCTCTACCGAGACGGACAACGTCAAAGACAAGCTTTGCAGCAAGAGAACAGGTTAGTGTGTGGCCTCCCTTTGTCCTACATTAACATGCAAATTAGTATGAATGTTGTCTTGAATTATATGTTGTTGACTCCATTCTTACGTGATGTACTAAACCTATTGGGATCTGTTTTGAAGACTTTCTTGTAATTCACTGTTTCTTCTAGATCTGTGTGACCATGCTCTGAAAATGCACCACGATGAACTTTGATGTTTTTCCACCTTGACGGATGTCTCCTTGAGGTATCTCAAATAAAACTGGTCATACTGGTGGCTATAGTCACAAGTTTACATTATGGCATAGAAATAATTCCCCAGCAGCATCAATAAACGTAAAAATTACAAATTTAAGTGCCAAACATATTATGAAATCTTCCTTTTTTCCTGTTAATGATAATCATGTAGTGATTGTGACACATTTGTAGATATTCTAGCTATTGCAAATTATTGTCGATTTGTAACACAACACTTTGTGTCCTCTTGCTGTTCCATTTCTTTAGAACGCATTGATATGTGAACTGTCTGCCTTTTGAAACATGTGAATATTCCCCAGATTTTATACATTTTGTTACCTCAATCAAAATAAATTTGTACCACATCAACTATAATTTGTCATCTATTCCTTTGCAAAGAATTTTTTTTTATAGACAGACGGACTTGAGAATTCTTTATTTCTTTAAAAATGGATCAAAACCTTTCAAAATTTAAATGTGAATCAAGTATATATTATGATTTTCACGCTCAACATCAAAACCATGAATGGATGAAAAAACGATGATATAGGCAATGCACAGATACATTTTTTAAAGATTAATAACATCAGCTGCAACAGTATCAGTAGCAATAGTGAATTAAGGGTTATTAAGGCATCTCAATCTATCTACCACTTCCAATGTAATGCACCCTATAAATTAAAAGTTATTAATGAGTAACTTTGTTAATATATATATATATATATCAAACTGTTCAGTTCATATCCCCATCAGCAAACCCTACTGTGTCAACCCCAGTACCACATCAGTCGCAGGAGGAACAGATAGCACGGCAATCTGCCCCTCAAGCACCGTAACTTCCTTGTTATTTTCTTCTGCCGGCTGCTCTAGATCTTTGATACTGACTTCTGGGAAATCTGCAATCTTGTCACATCCCAATGGCAGAGATGAGACAGACGCATGATGGTTTGTGTCTGTCTCATCTCGTCCAACCTCATTTTCAACTAAACTGTCCTCGACTTCGTCGTAACATTTATCTTTCTCTTTCTCATCCAAGCTGATCTCGTTATTTGTTGTCTCCTGCTCCTTCATGAGATCTGGGTTGTTGTTGTCAATGTCCTCCTCCTCCTCCTCCTCAACCAGCTCAGCACTGTTTACAGCAGTGTCCTCCAAATCTTGTCTGTTTATGTTGCTGCAGGACAATGTGCCGTCATCCTGAAGACCTGCCTCATGGTGTTCATCTTGTTGCATCAGTCCTACTGTTGCATCCTCAAACGGTTCCTCCTCCGGCTCCTCCAGCAGTGTGGGTCCATCAAGGACGAGCTCCTCTTCTGTATCGCTGCTAACGTGATCAGTGGCAGACCCTGTTGCTTTCCCAATTCCCTCACTCTCAGGAAACACCATGTCCTCAGATTCCATATCCCCCTTTGACTCATCTATCGAAGCCAAGTGTTCAACTGCGTTCTGTGGGTCCCACAGCTCACTCACCTCTTCATCTTCATTCTCAGAGTCAGGTGCTGTGTGTTTTCTAATGCGGTTCACTGCATCCCACAGGGACCTGGGATATTGGGACTCCTCTGTGTCTTTAATGGTAGTTGGAAGCTCCAGTGGAACAGTGTCCTCTTCTACTTTATGAGGCGGGAAACCTGGAGAGCATTCCAAGGGTGCAGAGGACAAAAATAGTAGGGGTGTGTGAGATTCCAAACAACCAGAGGCAGAGGGTTCTGAAATGCCAGATAGAAACGGTTCAGGGTGAAGGGCTTTGTTTTTTGAAACAGATAGTGAAGTCAAGTCAGTTTGCAGAGCTGGCTCACTGTTAAAGCCAGAAACATCTGACACAAATGTAGATTCATCCAGAGAGGCCTTGATGTCAGATACCAAAGGAGAACATTTGAGGTTAACGGTGTGTTTTATGTCTAGTGATGGGTCGAGACAATGAATGACAGATTGAGGGCACGCATCATCTCCAGTTCCCTCTGTTTCTCCATCACTCTCTTCCTGGCTGCATGATTCAGGGAGGGGCTTGGTTGTGATCATGAGTTGCTGCAAACCTCTGACCTCTGTTAGTGACTCAAAGTCAGTCGTGTTATCTTCAGAAATGGCAATCTGTTCCTCAAGCTCTGTAACTTCCTTGTTGTTTTCCCTTGCCTGCTGCAATAATTCTTTGATACTGTCTTTTTGGCAGTCTGCAATCTCGTCACAGAACCCTGGTTCTTCTGTATCGTCTTCAAAGAGGCACTCATTTGTGTTATCAGTGATGTCATTATTTGTAAGCTGCAAACTGTCATCGAACTCGTGTTCCTCTTCACACACCTCAAGAATGGACGATGAATCTTCCTGGTGAACCGATGAATCTTCCTGGTGAACTGATGAATCAAGACAATGGAGATTCAGGAAAGGGTGTTCAGGCGTGGACGCGCTGGGCAACGGAAATAGAACATATTCACAGGGAGGAGGAGAGACGTCAGTGGATGTCGACGAACAAGGTCCCTGAGGAGTATGGGTTGCGGTTTCTGGACTTTCTGAAGTATCATTTATGAACACTGAGGGAGGAACTGTTTCTGTGGCTGACTCACAGGAAAGAGAATTATTCTGGATGTGACATGGGAAATCAGGAGGTGACTCTGGTTGTAAATCGGAGGGGTCAGATGGAGGTGAAGAACAAGCATTGTTTTCATTGGGTAGATTGTTTTCCTCTGTGCTCTCTTCTTGACCGTCAGTTTGAAATACTAGTCCTTGTTGCACACTTCTTCCCAGAGGTTCTACATCTTGAGATTCCCCATCTTCTATGATGGCCTCTGTTGAATCAGGGCAGTCTGATATTTCTGGCTTTCCTTCCCACAGGATTTCAGGATCTTCATTATGTTCTGTGTCTAATACATCTGGGGAGATAGTTCTATCTTGCACACACTCACTCTCACTCTCATCTGCATGGTCATCAGGTAACTGTTTCACCATCTCTTTTTGTTTTACTTCGGTAAGGCACAAAACATCCGCTATGTTGTTACCTAGTGGGGATGTTTTCTGTTCATTTTCTGGATTCTGACTACACAGGTCAGGAACTGTTACAGTCTCCTCACATGTCAGCTCAGTGTTGCTGTCAAGCAAAGGGATTCCCAGGATCCTTTCAGCACGCGCCGTCAATGTCTCCTTTTCAGGAGGGGAAATGTGAGGCAGGCAGGGGAGACAGAGGTCAATTACTTTTTCAGGCTGCAGTTCCTCTGCCTTCAAGACATCTTCATGTGTTAGATCTGTTGGGTCGCCCTCCTCGAGGTCAGTCTGAGGTTCAGGTTCAGCGTGGGTTTGGATAGATTCCACTAGGCCTGTGTCTACATGAGGAGGATTGTATGGGGGGTGGAATAAATAATTAACATGTTCCTTCTTAGGAGAGGGAATCAACTCCATTCTGACTAGTACACTGGTAGTATCGATTACCAGTTGGCCTCCGCAGCTCTCTGCTTTTTCATCTTCCTTTATCTCAAATCGCCTAACCTCAATGTCGATAGGATGGCCGCACATGTCTGTACCCTTGCTTGTTGGACTGTTGTTAACCAGAGCCCTACATCTGAGGGAACTGTTTCTGTCCATCCTGGCTGTGTATCCAGGCTCCCTCCACAACGGGAATCTCAGTGGTGATGTCTGTCCTACCTCTGGTCCAACTGCAGGATTTACATCACCTACACCATCCTTTTCTGTGGTTGATTGTAAATGGCTCTGGTTTGCTAAACTACAGCCTGTTTGTGACTCTATGTTGTGCCCAGCAGCTTGCTGGCTCTCCACCATACCAATTGTGTCTTTACAAGGGGTTTTGAGATCTCCATTCCTTCTGGGAATAGTATGTTCGACTGGGATCCTTGACAGGTTTTCTACACTAAAGTCCACCTCATCTGCAAGTTTAGTCATTCTATGGATGATGTCATTGTCATCCCTTAAACCCTTAGTAATCCCCCCTAATTCCAAGCTTTCACTGTTAAATGTAGAAGCTTTGGTTTCTACATTTTCTCTCAATGTCTCTGATTTTGCTTCACACATTCGTGAGACCAAGCAAAATATGGTTGCTCCACCTGTCCTCTGGTTTAATTTAAATTTCCGTCCTTCAATTACATTTGAACTTATACCCTCTGTTGGCTTTGATTCCTGGACCTCGCGTGGAGACGAGTGACTGACAGGTTGAACCTGACTCGGCTGTGAATAAATCGATTGATTCTGCCATGAAGTATTAGTCGCTTGCACTTGATCCTCGTAAGAATTAGAGTCCAAGGCAGATCTTTGTTTCTGGGACTCTTTAGTGTCCATCTCCTTATTTCCTCCTCTAATGTCTTGCAAATCGCTAGACATGTTTTGATTGTGTTGTGTTGACTTTAAATAGGATGTATTTCTGTGACCTTGCTGGTCTGTACCAAATGTGTTGTGGTACTGCATAGCAGGTAAGCTGTTATGTTGGCCATCATATGCAGGCGGGCCTATGTAGCCAGGGGGTTGGCTAAACCTCATTCTCTGGTACTTGTTCCTTTCCATGGTGCTTTCAGGAGGACATATGGGTAATGGGTTGTACGTCATTGTCTTCTGTTGACCTCCGAGCTCCAACGGGCCTCGGGGACCTGAATACGATTCTGACCTCCGCAGCGCTGACATGTGAGAGTCCGGTGCGTGCCTGCTGACCCTCCCCAGGGTCCTACTGGTCTCCGGGGCTTCCTGGAAGGCACCCTTCACCTCGGCATCCATACGTCGCCTCCGCGGAAGGGAGTGGCTGTACCGGGCTGCCCATGCCTGCAACTCCCGGTAGCTGCTGTCACTCAGACTGCTACTGCTACTGCCGGGCTCCCACCTCCTCTGCCACCCGTTGTTTGGAGTCCCTAACTCGTATTCTCTCTCCGGTGCCACTCTGTATCCTCCTGCTGTCCGTTCTCTTCCTCTCATCTCTTGAGCCTGAGGGCGGTCTTTGTTTGGGTTGTCGAGCCCGAAAGGGAAGTGGGAGGCGGTGGGGGCGGCCGGGTCCGGGTTGGACCAGTTGGTGTAGTCGTGAAGGATCCCTCCTGTCCTGGATCCTGGTACAGTCCAGCAGCTGGGCTCTCGCTGGTCACAGAGAGGCAAAGGGAGATACGTGGCCTTATGTCTGTCATGGTACCTAAAGAGTAGAAGAGCAAGGGTATAATTCACTATATAAGCAGTATGAATGCAGTATGAATGCAGTTTGACTGTACATTTTTCAATTGAAAATAATTTCACTACTTCATATGGATACCCTAATGCTACGAACATAATACAATTAGTGATCAAAAAACTTTTTGTAACACTTATTTAGTTTCTAAATGTTTTATTTTTTTAAACAAAACTAGACTTACATGTGTGTACAGTTTGGTCCGGGTACTGTACAATATTTGGCATAAACAGGTGACTGCCCCTGACTCTCAGCCCAGTATGCCATCATTGGGTCTGGTTCCACAACTTTTCTCTACAACATATGACACAAAACAAGTTTATAACTGAGTAATATAACCGTTCAACTTTAAAGATTGATAAGGAAAGGTGAAAGGAAAGTGCGGGACTTTAATGTCTATGAAGATAAAATAACTTTATTGATCCCTCCAGGAATTGTCTTATCTATCAATATAAATCACTAGTTCCCTGCTGACCTGCCCCTTTGATGTATTTGTGATAAATAGCATTAAAAAAAAAGAAAAGGTACATACAGTATGGAAGAAGTTGGAAGGCGTTCCCCAGGTAGGCGTCCTTGCTGTTCTGTTGATGTCCAAATTGCCCAGCTTGTTTTAAGAGGGACAGTGTTTTTCAACTCCCCACCCTCTCCTCTGGCATGGCTCCCATCCACTCCCCATCGGGACCTTCCTCCTCCCACCAGGGGCCAAACAGCTCAGGATAAAGTACAGAGCATTTTAGTTCATTACCATTCTTTAAAAAACATGCTCTTCTGTCCTTTCAGAATTCTGAGAATTCACAAATGCTGTTTGGTCGTATTATGAAACTAAATAATCTGCCTTAGTGTTTATCTGAAATGCAGACTGTGTCCCAGTTATATTTAGTTGTATTTATTTGACACGGTTACAAAATAAATCTCTCCTTGCTACTCTAATCTCTCTTTACTAATGGAATGCTTAAAATGGCTTTAGGAAGCCAATTGTTGCAGGTGACAGAGGTTACTTTCATTACATGAAATAACATGTACGAAATTCATCCAGTAAGAAAAGCTGGTTCGTTTTTACAGTGCAAGACAAAATAACATTTGACATTAGGACGAGTTTGGGTGATTGAGGGTGTTATAAATGTTATAATAATAATGTTAGAAATAAATAACCTTTTAAATCAATGATAAAGATATAGGATTATAGTTGAAGGAACTTGTTCCCTTGTAAACCTCTTTAGAGTGTGAAGCCTCCCTGCTATTAAAAGCTTCCATCTGACATACAGTACAAACATGGATAGCTCAACCACTGTGTATCACAGTCTCACCCTTCTAATCTGGGGACCTGCAGGGAAACAGACTGTGAATGTAGATAGGGATCTGTGGTTTAGTTGGGTGAATTGTAGTAAAGGGCAGATGGGCGGGTGGAGGGTTTGCATCCCTTTCTTTGAAACTCTCCAGCGGAACAAACCGGCTTTCCTTTCCTGAACAGAATCGCCGTACATCAGCAGGCCCCAGGATGAGGGCCTGGTGGTTATGGGGGGAGAGCAATCTGTTGATGTTGACAAATCTGTTGTTGGTGAGCAGACCTTTAGCTATGATATCATCGTATTGAATTGTAGCTGTTATGCAAATTGTAATAATTGATAACCTGATATACTGCGTTTCCTTTTGCATGGCTGTTATAACTGATAAATGCAATTTGATTTTCACTATCAGGTATGCATATTTGTAATTGCCATCCTAATATTTGTATGCATTTTTTAATATTCTTTAGTATTATAGTATAGAAATAAATTGTCTTGCCAGTACTTCTGGATCATCCTGTTAATCCACAGAAATCCACAGAAATATAACAAAGCATACAACGCACAACTGAGCACAGATATGTCAAATAAACCTTTTCATTTATTTCACTTAGTGTTTACAGTACACGAGCAAACATGTCAACTCTCTTCCCAACACATTGGATTGAAATATATATGTTGATGCCAACCCAACAGATTTCTCCAAAAGGCATTGTCAATATTGGAATGCCTCCGGTTTTGGACTTTAACCGACAAATCGATTCACTCAATGTACAGTAATCTTATGTTATTCGAAGAACTGGAAACTCTGAATAACATGAAGTCATTAAAAATAAATAT
Source organism: Trisopterus minutus (assembly GCA_027122715.1). Classification (NCBI taxonomy): domain Eukaryota; kingdom Metazoa; phylum Chordata; class Actinopteri; order Gadiformes; family Gadidae; genus Trisopterus; species Trisopterus minutus. Next base: position 16,781,235 of record JAOPUD010000027.1, read on the forward strand.
CTTTTTTTATCATACAGGAGACAGCAGTAGTACACCAAAAAACAAAAACACATCCAGCCTCATGTGCAAACTGCAAACAGTTAAAAGGTAGCAACTGGAAGGGGACAGAAAGGCACAAAAACAATCTATTTTAGTCAAGAAGCACTTAATAAAAAAGTGCAGCTTACTGTCGAAAGGGCATGTCTGATGAAAATACCACAATTCGGCAACTTTAGTTTAAAATATACTGCTTTTGAGTGTGTAGTCCAAACCAACAAATGACATACTGACAAGAATATCACAAAGCATGGAGTGAAAACATATCAACAGGAGTAGTAGGACGTTCATGATTTGTCATTAAATTATTGTTCCACCCATAGACAAAACACATTCATTTAACCTTTACACCAAAGGATGTCCACTGTAGCGAATCAATTAAAAGATTCTTCATTGTGTAATTAAGAGAAGTACTTCAACGGTGTCGGGTTCAGGACCAGTCCAGGGCACAGCCCTGGTAATCTGTGTGCAGGCCTCTCAAAAACAAGACGGTGCTCAGACATTTTAGTCTGTCGCCAAAGTCAACCTCAAAATGTCTTCAAAAGCATTAGGATTGATTTTGAAGAAGGAAAAATAAAGCAAAGAAAGTCTGAGGAATCTCTTGTTTTCTGGTGGGTAATACAGGCATTGTAACCGGGTAAAAGACACAGAGTCAGCTTGACTCACAGATGCACACCAACCAATCACATAGAATGAAAATGCAGGAGGAATGCCCCATTAAAACTTGGTTCCAAAAAGAATAAGTATTAGAACGATGACTATGACGAAGAGGACCAAAATGACCAGCATCTTCCTGTTCTTTTTCTGATATTGTTCAGCCTGCAAGGAAATGACGATGAAAGGGTTATTAAAGTTTGCTACATTTCAGTAACTTGGTAATTCTCGTACGAACAATAATAATCAATATTTTTACATCTATGTTCAACATTGTCTTAACCTTTTGTAACTGTTTTAATCCGTCTTCCGTTTTTACACATGCCTGCTCCACGTTGAAGTCAATTCTGTCCAGCACCGTTCCCTTGAAAAGGAATAAGAGGACATATTGTTATGATCATATAATGATGATAACCATCGTGAAAACATGAAGGTTCTTTCCACACCTGTTCCACCACCATTCCGGCCAAATCTCTAAAGATCTCATTGAGGTCTGAGATGGACTGGACGACTTGTCTGATCTCCCTCTCGCGCTCCTCCACCATAACAGAGTTCTCTTCCACCAGCACCAGCTGATCGTCCGTGAAACCCTGCAAGCAGAAAGTGTTTCAGTCAAATCCTGTCAAAGTCTCTGGTATGTATGTATAATGTGTATAACAAATTATGCTAGCACCTGTTGAGGCCCAGAGTTTGTACATGATGTTGTACTTTCATCTAACCAAATATGAATTAAATATTTGCAGATATTTGATGCATGCAATAATTAAATAAGTTCATTGTTATATATTGGGTCCTCATAGGTCATCAAGGATTTGTATTGATTAAATATACAGATCTTTCAAAGAAGGACAATGGCTTGGACGTAAAACCGAAGGCCATGCAACCTAGAGGGCAAAGCAATTATCTCAAAATACGTGGCAGCAAATTGACCACCAATACTATGTCCTTGGGCTTTTAGAAAGCCATGTTCTTTCAGAGAGGCTTGACTCCATGCGTGTGTGTCCAGTTTAAAAAGGCTCTTACCCTGTCAAAGAGAGCCAACTCTGTATCCTCCTCCAATAGAGGCCCAGAGTCAAAAAAGTGCTTTGACCTTTCTTCTCGGTTCTTCATACCTGGAACAGAATATTTATTTGATGCCATTCTAAGGACATATTAAAATGGACAGGAATTGTACAATCGACAAAAGAAGTTGGATTAAGAAGGTATTTAATAAGGGACCCTATTTTACCATGAGGTGTGAGCCATATAAGCCATTTAAAATCTGCCCTGCGACTTCATAAAATCCCCAGTGAGAGTGTCCACCCAGAATGATGGATAGAAAAAGTTACCAGTTGCTTCAGTCCACCGGGTAGGTTGGTAGACATGCATCATCTGGGTGGACACTCTTACCTGTGATGTCTCTAATTCACAGTCATACCTGGTGGTAAAATAACGTTTATATACACAAAATAATATAGACAAGTCTAAAGGGAATGGAAACACTTAATAAATCAGTCCCTTCTTTTTGATTGGGTGCAACTGAAATATCCCCTAGTGGTTCCAGTGGCTCTTACGTTTCAGGTAGCTGGACTGTGTGTGTCTGAAGCCAGTGGACAGCTCCTGCAGGCTCTGGGCCAGAGAGGAGACCACGTTCCTCAGCAGCCTCTCCTCCTGCTCTGTGCAGTGGCCACAGCGAGCCTGCATCCCTCTCACAGCCCTCTGACACCGGTGGAACATCTACAACAACCAATACCGGTACCCCAAAACATGTCGGATTGATCCAAACAAACAATCCGAAGACAATTATGTATGTATAGTCTTATGTATAGTCTCAATTATGTCCACCTCAACAATGTTTGTGTTTCCGCTGCTCATATTGTGTACAAAGATATTTTTGGGGGATCTTTTTTTGCAGATTCTTCATATTTTTATAGTATTCCATCTCTTAATCCTTGTTGCTATTCAGTGCTTCCTGCTGTGCCATTTCTGGGATGAACGAGGGCCTACCTGTGTGATCTCCTGTGTGGTGATTTCGATGGCGTGCTCCTCCTCCGTGCTGTCATCCAGTGTGGGGCGGTTCATGTGCTTGTCGTGGAGGAGTGCAAGATCCTTCATCTTCTGCCGAACCCGTGTGATTTCGTATTGAATCTGAAGAAAAGATGCAATATTATGCTACCATGGTCTCTGTCAACAGGAGGGAGTGGTGGCTCTCTCACTTGCACCAATGAACACACTTCATTAGCTTTGAAAATACCGAAATAATACTTAATCCTGATTCTACAGAGTCAACATTCCCAGTCCTTACTTCGTCTACTCCATCTACCCATTTGGGGGGCAGTTTTTTGGTGACTCCAATGGCAGCTTCAGGATCCAGACTGATTCCAGACACCAGCGCCATGCGGTCGTCAGCCAACTTCCAAACAAGCAGAACGAGATATAAAGTAAATACATTTCATACTGATGTGGAGCTCATTTAGTAGGAAAATAAACAAGAGAGGATTTGCAGTGCACAGTGCAAGTGTGAAGAGTAGTACCTCATCCAGCTCCTAATGTGATTTGCAGATACAGAACCGTCCCATCATAGAGGAAGGAAATATAGACAAAAGTAATAGAAAAGATTGAGCCCCAAAGAGTAAGCAGTGATTGGCTTTGCAGTATTTTTGCATGCGCATACATGAATACCAACATAATATTTCATAGGGTATTCTATTGCCAATTTATCTAAGTTTCCATATGATACGTATATATTAGTAGTCTACTTAAAAAAGAAAGGGTAGGTTACACTTTGAATAATAAATATAGCATAATGGTTGAATTATGTAACTAGGATTTCAACGAAAGACTGTTGGCTATGACATTTCACATTTCGCTGCACAAATTCCGTACGGAGTTTAGTTTACTTATAGGCCAAACTGTACTATTGACACAACCGGTTATTGACACAAAAGGATAGTAGACTTTACCAAACCAGTTTAGCTGAAGTAAAATGAAGGACGTTGATAACATGACCCACCCCCCTACACACGCCACATCACTTCATGTTGACAAGTGAGGTTATGTTAAGGGGGCTCTTCCCCTGACCCACTACAATCACGATTGAATGGTCCTACGCCCCTTGGATGACTACATTACAAAATATTCATTGTGTAGTTACAGTACAACCTGAAGCTAACTAAATCAACGTATTCCCACAGACTGGCTATATAAAATCACACACACAAAGATGACAAAACGATTCAGACAACTCACCGCAGCATTGCTACGTGTACTTAGAGTACGACGGGGATCGTATGTACTCACTTGCTCAGCCAATATCTGCCGGTTTTGGATTGCATTGTTCCGCATTAACAAGAAGGCATCGGTCAGACGCCGAGTGGCCATGACTATAATGCTTTTTTTGATTGATATATAGAATTACACAATGCACAAATGCATGAGTCCTATCAACAAAGACCTCGTAGCAAACCACCCGATGCTGAGTGGATGACGGACAGTATTAGTATTAGTGAAGCTAGCTTTAGCCTGCGACGAACGACACACAAACCCGCGGAATGCACCCTCAGAAATGGACTGAAAAGTTTAATAATTACAGTCGGAATGTGTCATCGACAACCTAGAACTACAATGTCATCTACACGAATAATTGTTTTTAAATTTCGGTCTTGAACGTTAGCTCCATAACGTTATTAGTTGTTTTTTTTAGGGTTAAGCTAGACACTGGACAACGTAAACACCTGCGTAACGTGACGTTGCGTGACGTAACGCGTCGAGTTCCGTCACCGCGGGACGCTTTGCGCCACACACCGAGTCGGAGGGTGAACCGCTTTAATGGGACGATGCTGGGACTAAAATAATACAAGACGCAAACAGACGTTGTGAAACGCTTGTTATAAAAAATGCATTTAAAAGATGATAGTATCAATGATCGTGTCATTCATTTATGATTCGCGTGAGATTAATGTATATTAATGAATAATTTATAATTCATTAATTAATATTTTAGCACGTAGGCGTATCTAAATAAAGAGATGTGATCACTTCGCAGATACTAAGGTATTATATTATCATATTATATATTAATGCTTAGTTGTATTTAACTGCAGATTTATTTCTTCCAAGGTCTGTAACCGTTATACGACTAGGCTACGTGTACAACACTTCTAAATAAATGTATAATAAAGTCTATATAAAGACAATTAGGCCTAACTAATGACTTTCTGGCTCATTCAAATCAATTAAAGTTAGTAAGTGTTCTTTCATCTTATGTAGGCTAAATCAATAGGTTGCCTGGATGGCTTTCTGAGTATTCAATTGCAGTGGGTCAAAAACAATAACACTTAGGCCCTCGGCGTCTCTGCAGCAGAGCTTATTGTTTGTTGTGTATTGCCTGTGCGTGTGTGAGACTTGCATGTGTGATTCTGCCCCTGTCCTTACCGCACATGGATGTTGTTGTTTCTGCATGTTAGCCGCACTAACTGTAATTATGTCAGAAAAGCTCCTGCCCCGCCCATCGTTAATCCCGTATATCCACCAACACACTGTCAGGCAGTTTATCCACAACACTAGTACAAGCTCCTCAAGAGTCGCCTGCAAGTTACTTTTTCGATACCTACAATTTGACATTCAAGAGTGAATTTCTGTTTATTGACTACTGACGGGGTTGTGCATTGCCCCGCACAAGGTAAGTTCACGACTTCCATGGAGGTGTCAGCTATTGAATGTACGCCTGTCTTAACAGTGAGGAAACAGAGTGCATTTAAAACAGTGCATTTAATAATCATGCCTGGCACTCATGGTTTAGAGACTATAATCCCGGCGGATGGATGCGCTTTTAAGAGCTTGGATTTAGATTTAAATTTAGATTTATTGTTTCTTGACATGTTGATGGTTCGAAGTTTACCGACTAGGATGTGCTTTAAAAGGGAGGTTTACCGACTTGCAAGAAGAGAAGGTCCAATTTACTTGTAATTAATTGTAACTATGTTGTTAACTTATATTTATAGCGTGACAAATCTACAAACAGAATTTGTAGCATTTCATAGCTCTGCATTTTATTTAAACCGAATTCGATTATTATTATTTTTTTACTCCTTGTGTATACTAGGCTACTCAATGAATGAAAACAAACCTGTTTATAATGCTGCATCGTTTGCCAACTTGCATAGCTTACTCCTTTGAGTAGCCTACTTAGTCCTACCTCTCTATTTCATTCAACTTCACAAATGACTTGATACCGACATGTTGATGTTTCAAGCGTGATCTTCTTGAAAAGCTATGTTATTTTATTTGACGTTTTTCCCCACGTAGTCAGCTGGCTACCATGGCACAGAGTGAAGATACAGGGTGCGTTTCACCTGTGGACTTTATCCAGTTACAGGAATATATGGAATGTAAGCATCCACCCCTAGTGAACCAGAACACTGAGATTGTATTCTGATCCCCATGTGTCTACAGCCTTGAGAAATAAGTGTAAAGCCCTGCTCATTCTTCAAATGTACCACATATCTGTACTCACTGCAAGTAACATTGAATAAAAGTGTCTTCTTAATGACAACTAGCAGTAAGTACTGCCAATGCAGTAGATGTAGTGTTATCAGACAAAATAAATTACAATATTTGTCAATACCATTATTTATATTTGTATCATATCATATCATTATCTCAATTATTCCAGTTGGCACATCTCAGAAGGCAACTCTAGGTCAAAAATGATTGTTGACGACCTGGAAAAACAACATTCTGTTCACAGATAGTACTTTACGGGTGCAAGACGTGTTGAAGGAGTTTCATTCAGGTGATCGGCAAGGCCAGCCCAAGTTCGGAGAGGTATGTTGTGGGAAGATGTTCTCTGAAAGAAAACATATGGCTTTTGTTGGCTTGTGATGTGGTACAATGTACTTCATATACCACTTTGGTATAAGTCAACCCAAGTGTTCTGACTCCTTCCACATTCTCAGGCCGGTCTGTGTGTCATGTGCCTCTCCCTCAGTACATAGACGCAGCTGGCTTCTCACTGTTCCTCAAGACCTACCTGGAGGACGATGACTTCCCCCAAGATCTCTGCGACCGTCTGTTTAAATATTTTCAACATTTCGAACACGATGAGGCGGAATCCCAGAAGAAAGAAGGTACAACTTGAGCTGATCGCTCCACGATAACAGGACCATTCAACAGGTGTCG
>JAOPUD010000027.1:16793134-16803818 GCA_027122715.1 Trisopterus minutus
TGTGTGTGTGTGTGTGTGTGTGTGTGTGTGTGTGTGTGTGTGTGTGTGTGTGTGTATGTGTGTGTGTGTGTGTGTTTCCCTCCAATCTCTATGTAATTAAGATAATACAGTCAAACTCTTACTCTGCTTTATTTACTCATAGTATCTCCCTGCTGCTCCCATATCATTCCAACCAGGGGCTCATTTTAATCATCATAATCCAATATACTTAATTTTTTCAGAGCAGCCATAAAAGATAGCATTGATAGAAGAGCACGATTACAAAGCTAATCGGCGAATAATGTTATTCAATGTTTGTGATTTCAGACAAAGCGGAGCTCCCTGTTCGCCCGCCCGTCGCTATCCTCCCCCTGGGAACCGGGAACGACCTTGCCCGCTGCCTCCGCTGGGGAGGAGGTATGGAGGGAGCCTCAGCCTGATCTGTACTGTCTATATTAACATAGTGTGGTGGCTCTCTCAAAAACAACAGGGCCTATCGTGTCCAATTTTATTTTGTATTTTTGTCAGTTGTTCATTATTTTTATCACGCAATATACAGTCGACCAGTTGGTAGGAAGTGCATACTGCACAGGAAGTGGCTTTATTGGAGCTTTGCTGGTATGGTTAAAAATACTTGATGAACCGAGTGGATTTCTGGTAGACCATTGCTCATAACCGGTCAACAAACCAACCGCTGACCAACACAATGGTTACCGCCCCGTTGCTTACAATCATAGTCTCCCTTGATATAATTTCTTTTTTTCGGGGTGAAATCTTGCTCCAGGGTACGATGGCTCAGATCTGCGCGACGTCCTGAAGGACATTGCAGGCAGCGTGTTGTCGCCAATGGACCGCTGGACTGTTCAGGTCATCCCAGACGACCCCACGGAAGAGGGAGACCCAGTGCCATACCCGATTATAAACAACTACTTCTCCATCGGGGTGGTGAGTTAAAACAACAGTAAGTAGAGTTATGAGTTCAAATGTACGATAAGGACCTGCTCACACTTCACGTCTGTGTTTGTACTTCCTGTGTGCCATTGCAAGGATGCCTCCATTGCTCACCGCTTCCACTCTATGAGAGAGAAGCATCCACATAGGTTCAGCAGCAGGTGAGAGGACGCTCACCATGAATTCATTGCTGGTAAATGCAATTCCCTCTGAAACAACCTAATAAGTTGGGAGTTTAATGTGTTTTCTTTGTTGTCCCTCAAGAGTGAAGAACAAACTTTGGTATTTTGAGTTTGCCACGTCCGAGACAATATCTGCATCTTGCAAGAATCTGAAAGATTGTCTAACAATTGAGGTAAAGGATCTCAAGCAACCCTCAATGGTCTATTTTTTCTCATATCAATCACTTTGCTGATCGCCTTCTTAATATCTCTCTCTCTCTCTCTCTCTCTCTCTCTTTCCCTCCCTTCCTCTACCAGTGCTGTGGCGTGCCGTTAGACATCAGCTCCATGTCTCTGGAGGGCATAGCGGTGGTCAACATACCCAGCATGCACGGCGGCTCCAACCTCTGGGGCGAGTCGAAGAAAACAGACAAATCCAGCGCGGGGTTGTTGGACAAGTCTGCAGAGGTCATCACTGACCGGGATCTGCTTAAGACACGCTCTCAGGGTGGGCCTCTTCCCCTTACGTGGCTGTCTTCCCATGGCCCTTCTGATCCAAATGACCGGGATGCAGCCTTTCCTGTGAGCGTGTGCTCATGGGTCTACAGCTGGAGTGAGGCTTCTTCTTCTCTCTCTCATCTGTTTCATGTTTTGTTCTCCTGAAGACATGAGTGATAAGCGTTTGGAGGTGCTGGGTCTCGAGGGAGCCATGGAGATGGGTCAGATCTACACAGGACTGAAGAGCGCCGGGTTGAGACTCGCTCAAACCCCTCAGATCACCATCAGGTTTAGTATCTTAGGACTCTTAGGACTTAAGTCGTATGAGTACATGATGGTGGTGTTGTATGAACGGAATCATTTCTAATCATTTCCCTTTTCTTCTTGTTGCTAGGACACTCAAGCCCCTTCCCATGCAGATTGATGGGGAGCCTTGGATGCAGTCTCTCTGTACTGTATGTATTATTATTATTATTATTATTATTAGCTTTATTAATATATAGCTCATTCAGCATTTAGAGAACTGAACATCTAATGTTTTAGACGGTGGAAAGGTGGAAATTGACATTTTATTTACTTTGTACTAACAGCGTTTCATGCTATCCAAACATGATGTTTACTACCATGTTTTCCATTGGGTTTAGCTTAATGTACTGCCTGAAGTTGGGCCCCTTTTCCAGGATAGCGTACATTTAACAGAACCAGTTGCTATTAACTTTATCATAAAGATTTTTATAGAATCATCCAGTAGTGTAGGCCAATTTACATGTATGTTTTGTTGTCAATAGTATTAATTTAATGTTAATACAATATTATGTTGGAGCCAACCTCTTTTTTATTTATTCGTCATAGATCCACATTACTCACAAGAACCAAGCTAACATGCTCATGGCTCCACCATCAAAACGATCCGGCTTCTTCCACCTGAAGTAGAGATTCCCTGCTTGTGCTGTAAATCTTCTTACTGTTATTCAATGGACAAAAAGTGCAAATCACCGTAGACAAATATGTATGTATAGGATGAATAGGATTAATATTACGTACTACTACTATTTACATTTCACCTTTGCTTGTACCACAACTCTCAATTTACTCGCAACTACTTAGTGTAAATGTGTTTCCTTTTGCATTTAAGGTTTCTTCTTAATAATGAATGCTGTTGTTGACATTATTATTGTGTTTTTCCCATTGATTTACATATGTTTTGAGCACTGAGCTCAGAGTTAAAGTAAAGGTTAAAGGTACATTATGTAACATGAACACCAAGCGTTTAAAATGTATACTGCAGTCCAACTCTGCATCCAGCTTGAAATCCCTATTGCTATAAGCTGTCTCCATCTTTCAAATGCAGCTCAAATGCAAGTATTTACTCATGTTTAAACACGGCTCTGGTCCAGTCTTTTTAAGTCGGGTAGAATCTGGTACAATCTCAGTGGATTGAGGGCGGAGTGGATTGAGTGCTTGTTTCCATAATTAGTTTGTGTGCAAATTTGTTTCACACCTGGCAACCAGGAGTTTGGGAATGGTCAGTTGGAGGAGATAACTGGGGGTGAACCGCACAGGTCAAATCAATCGTCCAATCAAAAATGGAATGGACATTTAAAAGGAGAACATACTGGCTGTAGCATGGTCAGAGAAGCCAGTAGTTTGGCTTTTATCTGATTACATAATTGTCATTTTATGATTAGGACTGTCAATTTGTTACTTCTTTAACTAATTTTTCAAGCTAGACAACCTCAAATCAACTGGCAACTTTAGTATGTCCTGTTTTGTATACAGCAGTAATATACAAGCTTATTACTTTACAGCCATATTGCTATTCATCATTATTATTATCATAGTTGTTTTTGTGGCTGTCCTGTGCTGAATCTAATTATGTTTATTACATTTCTTTGTTTCTTTTATTTGTGTTTGTTAGTCTCAGCCATCCTATTTTATTATTTATTTTATCACTTGCATCTGTTTTAGAGGTAGAGGAAGCAAGTGTTTTATGTTGCTGTTTTAACTGTTCTAAGAGAACCATGTAAGATGAACTTTGTTAAATGTGACCGAATGATGTGTTGTGCTCTGAATAACCAACTGAACATTTTGAGGTCTGGAGGGACTGGGTAAAGTGCTGTGTTGTTGCCAATGTTTATCCTTGATATATAGGCCTAAAATCATTGATCTATCATTTTCTTCAGTAGAAAATCCACAATTAATCAAAATGATACATATGTTCTGTGACCATATTTTTTGGGGGTTTGGAAGAGTATTTAATCAAGGTTTTTGGATAACTTCTCTAACACTTTATGTCAGTATGTGGGTTACGTCCTGTAAAAGATTTGTCCATAGACGCACTTGCATGTATGTCTGATTGTGAAAATACAAAATGGGAAATTGAACGAAACAAGTCTGGGGGCAGCAGCTGGGGCTGTCCACAGCTAGTTATAAAGTGACCAGTGTAATGTAAACAAAGCTTAGTTACCGATCATTCTTTCCTTGGCGGCGAAGGCTAAGCATGGCTCATGCGGAAAGCTCAGAAAAAATCAACAACGGTGTACTTTACTGCGGGCTGGATCTTGTGCCCGTCTCGAGGACATAGCTGGCACTGTGGGCGCATTAGCGGCGCTCCTCTCGCTCAGGCGATAGACTTGAGGCCTACCTGACACTTACGAGACCATCTAACTTTCATTCGATCTTAAAAAAGAAATCAGAAGGCAGGTCCCGTGGGGAGGGGCGTTTCTGGCCGAGGTGAGTGATGTGCAGTGTGGAGTCATGTTCTGTTGCTGTGAGAAATAAATTACATAATTGGTATACGGTTATTTTATGTTTATATTTTCGCTGACATGTGGAAGTCTGCAGCTGCGACTTAAAGATAATAGTGTGTGTAATTCCCAGTGACGGCGTGGTACTAGGACATTGCTAGTGTGCAAATGTAGCCTCTACGTGCAGAACAGGTGCTCCTGTTTTGCTTTGTTGTCCCTTTCCATTTTAAAAGTGATGCTAGACAAATACAGTCCTTTAACATTGTTCTCAATTGTAATTATAAATATAAATAAAAACCTATAAATACATATTAATACGAGTTATTTCATAGCTTATTGTTTAAACGGTATTGCAGATTTCCAACTGAAATAACCCATCCCTCACAAGTTAAGGTGATGGCACAGTAGCCTCTATTTATGAATCCATTCAGCCATTCCATGAAAACTGTTTACTGTTGTGGCACTAGACAACAATGTTGCGAGTATGTGCATTACATAATTACAGTAAAAGGGAAATGTTCTGTGTCGGGAAGTCTCCAAATGCAGTTTATTTATAGCCAACAACAGGCAATAATAGTCCCACGTGTACGTTGTCTTTCTAAATGTGGACCATTCAGTCTGCCGCCTCTTGCGTCAATGGAATCCCAAGCGTGCGTCAATCTCTGTAGGAAACGATGCTATTGGTTTATGATCCGGAAGGTTTTACCGCCCTCTTTACCATGTATGGAGTGAGACACGCCTTTCGTCGATGCCACCCAAATAAAAAACGCTGTATGGCGGTAGGTGTGTGCTCAGAGCAGTTGACAGAGGTGACATTCATGCATCACTCGTGTGGAATAAGTACAAAAAACCGTTCAAAGTCCGGATATTTGTGTAATTATCAGGTCAGTGAAAATATATGTATGTGCATGCAGAATAGTTGACTTTAAAGTGAGTTGGGATATGCAATATTGAATATTGCTTTCTCTTTCAATGAGGGATACCCCCTAATGTAGTTATGTGGCATTATTCCAAACAAAAAAGGGGACTGAGAACTGCTAAAACCTTTTTCCGCAGATTATAAAAAAACATGTTAACATGCTGTTAACATTTTATCTGGAGTGTGTATTCCAGTGTACTAGAATTTATTGTTTTTTTAAATCTGTGTTGTGTTAGCAAGTATGGTCTAGTTCTGCATGCAAATAAGTGATTGTTATTCTTAACCAACCAGTTTGTTTCTGGTATGTCATTACTATGCCTTGTCCGGAGGTCTACCTCACATTGTTGGAGTACATATTAGTTATGCATAAAGCCTACCTTGGTAGAATAGCCTACTTTAGAAGATCAAAAACAAGCTACTGATTATTAGACAAGGTCATTACAAATGTTGATTCTAAATATATAACTCAAAGGGTGTAAGTGTTAATTCATAACACATTAACAGGCAATGCCATTTCTACAGTTTGTCACCCAACCACTCCACCTGGAAAGGCTACATGCTGTTCTCTCCCTGCACTCTTTTACTAGCTCTCTCGTGCTGGTCAAGGGGTGGGCTGCTATGGTCAAGCTTCCCATAGCATTAAAACCAGTAGTACAATATTCCTATTCCTCAAAAACCCTAACTTCGAACTGCACATTATATTATTTGCAGTCTGTATTTTTAAAATAAATTGTTGTGTTGAATACAAAAACTATGCTTTGATATAAATGTATACTTGCAAAATTCATTGAATAAATATATCTTAAAACATAGCCTACTTATGATCTTGTTTTAAATCATTTCTGTTTTTTATAGCATGCCCTGTGTACAAACCCAGATTGGGATCCTGCCCAATGACAGTCTCAGCTCTGACTTCTTAAACACTGACCTCAATGCCAAACTGGCACTGGACATCAGTGACCAGAAGGAGCAGCTGTCTGCTTCCTCGTTGCCCAGCATCAACACCTTGGTTGCCGGTGGCTACGTGGGGGAGTTTGATGCCTACTCCTGCAAGGTCACCTCCACAGCCCCCGGCCCAAGTGTCTCCTTCAGCCCTTCGCCCGTAGCTGGCGGCTCCAGCCCTCACCAAAACCTCAAGCTGGATGATTTCCAGGTGTACGGCTGCTACCCGGGCTCCTTTGCGTTTGGCTACCTGGACGAGACGCTGTCCTCTTGCGGCTCGGACTACTACAACAGCCCGGTCTACGCCGCCGCCGCCTCGCCGTCGACACCCAGCTACCAGCCACCGGCCTCCAACATCTGGGACTCCTTCAGCCCCTACTCCTCGGCCCCTTCGTCCGCAGCGGTGGAAAAGGCGGTTCTAGCACATCAACTCTCCTTTTTCACCTTCAACCACCCGACAGAGGAGATATCCCCCTTGGGCCAGGGGCAGGACCAGGTCACAGAAGACCCATTCTCCCTAGCTTGTCAGCAGTATCCATCCCCTCTCTGCTGCCCCCCCATTTCCCCAGACCAAGGGGGTCTAGAAAGCCCTCGGTCAATGGAGGGGAACATGACATCCCCGCAGACCTGCAGCCCGGCCGCCACTGACGGTCGCTGTGCTGTGTGCGGGGACAACGCGTCATGCCAGCACTATGGAGTGCGCACATGTGAGGGCTGCAAAGGCTTTTTCAAGGTACCGGGCTGGTATTTGATCTTATCACTGGTTTCATTAATAGACAACCAAGCTAGTATGATATCATTATCAATGATCTAACAGTTAATTTGTTTTGTCGTCTGACAGCGCACTGTACAGAAAAACGCTAAATATGTGTGCCTTGCCAACAAAGACTGTCCCGTGGATAAGAGGCGCAGAAACCGATGTCAGTTCTGCCGTTTTCAGAAGTGTCTCAGTGTCGGAATGGTCAAGGAAGGTAATGTGACGTTTAAAACTGTGAAGGCTTTCAGTGACAAATATATGATAACGTGAGTCTGGGATCCTTCATGACGAGCTTGGTGACATAAAAGTAAACCAAAGCATAGGAGTCACGTTTGTAATTGGAGAGTAAGTGCCACTTTTAGAACACGGAAACTGATACCGCAGCTGCTTTTTAACACAGAAGATGAAGTAGTAGCTATTGGAGATCCACATAGGCGTGCCAGTTAAGATAACTTTTTTCCTTTCCATCTCCCAGTTGTCCGTACAGACAGCCTGAAAGGACGCCGGGGTCGTCTTCCGTCTAAACCCAAGACGGTTTCAGAAGCTTCTCCCACCAGCCCTCCTATTAATATCATAGCCTCACTTGTCCGGGCCCATTTGGACTCAAACCCAACCTCTGGGAAGCTTGACCACTCAAAGGTTTGTATTGAGATGGGTCAGATTAACATGCTTTTCTCCTAGAACCATCAACCAGATGCATGCCAGGATTGGAGAGTGTGTAACTCTTGATTGTTACCCTATTTCCTCCTACTTCTTAGTACCAGGAGACAGTGGTTAGCCTGTCGGAGAAGGAGGATTCAGGGGATATCAAGCAGTTCTACGACCTACTGTCTGGTTCCATGGACGTGATCAAAAAGTGGGCTGAAACCATACCAGGGTTCACTGACTTTTGCAACGATGACCAGGAGCTGCTCCTGGAATCTGCCTTTGTTGAACTCTTCATCCTTCGATTGGCCTATAGGTTGGTTTGCAACCATTCTTTCCCACCAAAACCCACCACAAATTCATAAATTGTGGGACTTTTTTAATGTGCTTTGTTATCACTGCTTCTCACCACTGTGCTTTCAACCACTTGTACAAAAACAAATCCCTTTGCCTTTAAACATGTGTGCAGGTCAAGTCCCGAGAAGAGCAAGCTGATCTTCTGCAACGGCATTGTCCTCCATCGCATGCAGTGTGTCCGCAGTTTTGGGGACTGGATAGACTCCATCATGGATTTCTCTCAGAACCTCCATCGTATGAATCTGGATGTGTCCTCCTTTTCCTGTCTCGCAGCACTCGTTATCATCACAGGTGAGACACAATAATTCACTGCCACCTCAAAGCTCCCCATTGTCGTTCATTGGAAATTAGGACTGATTTAACAGTACTAACAGTGCTCATTTTCTCTGCACATAGATCGCCATGGCCTTAAAGAACCAAAGCGGGTTGAGGACTTTCAAAACCATCTAATCACTTGTTTGAGGGAACACATGAGCGGGAATGGATCGTACAATATCCGAACCCAACCCAACTACCTTTCAAAACTACTAGGCAAACTTCCTGAATTGAGGACACTGTGCACCCAGGGCTTGCAGCGCATCTTCTACCTGAAACTAGAGGACCTGGTCCCCCCTCCGCCCATTGTGGAGAAAATCTTCATGGATACCCTACCCTTCTGAAAGACAAAAAACTCAATTTTGAAAAGGGTCATCACTTTTTAAGTGTGGATCGAACCCTAGGGAATAAAGTTATTCTGGGTTCTCCTCTGGTGACGCTGGTTGGATGAGTATCTGCTCCCCCCTAGGTCAACCCTTTCTATAACACTGGCTTGGTATGGCTTGGTGAAAGGGTTTTGACCAGTATTGACTTGGAATATCATACAATACATAAGTATTGTATGATATTATAGTATCAAGTACAAGTACAAAGCAATTGATATATCAGCCCATTCAATTTTTTAAGTCTGCAGCGGTTATATTGATGCATGGTTTGTGTTTGCTCAATGCAAATGGAATAGAACTGTGTATACAATGAAATTTGCTGATTACCAAAAGACAGAATTAACATTTGATTCAGATTTTCATCAAATGTATTTGACATGCAAAAAACTACTAGCTGTAGAGACAAAGACAAACTACTCAATTCGGTGTATTTGCTTCTTATTCGGACAAAGTTAATTGTGAAAGTTTCGGTTTTTACAAAAATGATTTGTATAGAAAGCGAACCTGCTGACGGTCTTGGACCAAAGTTTACAATCATATTGTGATTTTGATTACAATCATAAATGCCTTAAATAATTCAAAATATAATGCCGTATTTGGTCTTCTGCCATGTTCAATGTTAAGTAAAGGCAGTTTGATTTTCCCATTGCCCCGAGCTAGACCTATCATTAAATTAGCTCTTTAGAGATCATCTACTTTGTTTGTGAGCAGCAAAGATGAGTGTTTTTTGAGCGCGATTTGTGTATTTTCTCAAATTCAAATTAAGTCATATAGAAGGTGCATTGATGCCACTCTCCAACTCCATTCCAAACAGAACAGACCAAGGCCATCAGTTTAAGATGGCTATGAATCAATCCCATCTTTCAAATGTTAGTAGTACTCACAGATTGTATGATTTCCTTTTTTAAACAATTTACAAGACTTCTCTGGCATTATAAACAGGTACAGTCATTTACACAATCCTCTCTTACTTCCCCTTATGAATGGATTTGTATTATGTTACGAGAATAGCAATACTTATTACTTAATTCGTAACTAAAAATGACATTATTTTTTAAAATTGAGACGTATCCATTACCTAATCGACTGACCGTTACACTGAAACATTCAATGACATAATTGTGTGTGTTTTGTTTTTGTATAGTAAGCTTTATCATTTTGTGTTGTCCTATACATTCTGCTCAATGGTCATAAATACAGCTTCTATTTTGGGCTGGCTGTTCATCTATAAAAGAAATAGACATGAAAGTAGCTTATCTCTCACATTGGTGATAAAACATGAGCAGCCATACAATTCAAATAAAAAAGTCTCTAATATTTTCTGCACATGCTGTGAGTGGGTAATATTTTGTAGTCATCAAGAAGAAGCTGTGTTTAGTAATTAAACAAAACATTACAAAATACATCATGGCAGGGTGATAATAAAATCTATTAAAATGTATTGCTTTAAGGTTACATCCAAACATTTTAGTTTCCTTTAAGTAAGATTAAGTAACCAGCTATTGACTCATTTGTATTTGTATTTCTAAAGATTAAATGTAGGATTTCCCTGGAGCACATTATTTCATAACATAAAATCAATGCTTTTATATAGAGGCTGACACCTCTTGTCACCTCATCTCACAATAGTCAGCCGAGGTAAAATGCATTTTTTTTATGTTGTGTGTGTGCAGTATGAAGTATCCACCAAAAGATGAGCATCAAATCATGGCGCCCTTGGAACACGATGTCCGACCCCAATGCATGAAGCCGGCTCACCTTCTGACTGTAAACATAGTTGACTGAAGCCTCTAATATTTCATCACACACTGTGTTATTATGGGCACCCCAACCCTGCGGGGAAAGGGGGAGAAGAAGGAGGGCTATCCTGTGAGACTTGCAGCCACAGCACACTGTACCAGGCGGCATTCATCGGCCTGTCACCCGATCCCACTGTACACCACACCATGCTCCTTTGGACTATGGCGTTGGCACACCGAGTGGAAAAAGTGGTTACGAGCGAACGACAGAAGAGGGCGGGGGGGTTG
>JAOPUD010000027.1:16805090-16817962 GCA_027122715.1 Trisopterus minutus
AGAGTGAGGGAGAGAGAGAGAGAGAGAGAGAGAGAGAGAGAGAGAGAGAGAGAGAGAGAGAGAGAGAGAGATTATAGCGGCAGAGGATATTGTTCCACAGGGAGGAAAGCTAATAGTTCTGCTTGTGGGGATGCTGCACCTGTCATTTATTGATGGACTAGGCTGTAAATAACTTGTGGGGACTCCTCGGCTTTTTCAAATAGATCACACACTCTTAATGTTAGAATATAATACACAGAACACACTCTTGATATCCTCATATATTATTAGAATGCACCCACTTTTTTTTGTCCAATAAGTTCAATAGTTTCGCAAAGGACATTTGAAACTGGATCACAAAGGCTTATAGCAGCCCTTAATTTCATTAGAGTTAATGTTGCCTTATAATAGGCCAATGCATGAATTAGTTCTCCGATGTATGTTTAATTACACACTAACGGATTGTTTGTAACGTGGGTGTGCATATAATTTATGTATGGTTGAATTTGGAAAACACTCTGTCAGTGTATTTATAGCTGGTCATTGTTGAGCCCATGGAAACCTCTGTAATTGGATCTGCCCTAACAGAGTCTGGTGATAAATGTTTTGGCAGACATCACTGACTATGCCATCCCTGTGATAACTCCAACCATATCAGTTTCTTAAGCTCTTAGTACCTACAGGATTATATTCAAGTAAGTAGTAAACCCATATATACCCTATATGTACCATGGAGTGTAGGGAAAGATGGATACCACTGACCGGATGCTGGTAAATGCAGGCACAGTCTAAATAGAAATTGTATAGAAAAATAAAGCATTATTAGCAAGCTTGAAACATGTGACGCATCAACACCAAACCTTCAGGTAAATCACCTTAACTTTAGCTTTAATTTTAATAATTAACCACTAGATAACTCCGTAAAATATCCCCCCACACATGATCATCCACATATGATCATATTTGATAGGATAGGATTATTTGCAATATTTGCTGTGATGAAATTGTAAGACAAATGTACAGCATGATGCATATCATGTATATTTGGATTCGTCCTTTATGATGGAAATGCATTGCATTTGGAATAAGAAGATTTGGAATTGCAGAGGAAAAACGAAAATTTGTAATGTTGTCCATGAAAGTTATTGTTTGATTGGACACCAGCCAGGAACAAACTAAGAAGCTAAGGAAAACCACTACCGGTACAAACTACAAACACACACACACACTCACACACACACACACACACACACACACACACATGCACACACACATGTACACACACATGCACACACACTCGCTCGAAAGCTCACTCTCTTTTTCTTGTTACCATTATGTCTCCTGCCCTGCTCTCAATCGCTCTATCCCTCACACTCTCTCTTTGCCATCTCACTTGTGAGGTTAGGAACTTAACTCTGCTCAGTAGAAGAACATGAGAATGTTACAATTATAAAACAAGATTGACAGAATGGCTAGTGTTGCACTGGCAGATGCCAATTTTTGGCGTGCTGCCTGGAAGTTATTCACAGCTCCCACCACACACACACACACACACACACACACACACACTGCAATGTGCACGCACACACACACACACACACACACACTGCAATGTGCACGCACACACACACACGCACGCACATGCACACACGTACACAAACAGAGATAGATAGATAGAGAGAGAGAGAGAGATTGGCGATATACAGAGATTGGTGTCACTGGGGAAGGGAGGTGGTGGGGTCTCGGAGGGCAGATTGGTGTTGAGGGTGGGGTGCAGGGGTATCGTAGTCACGGGGGGTTGGGAAGGTCAAGGTCACAAGACACTCCAGCATAGCCCCCATTGGGGAGCATTACCCTGGCATGAACATGTGACACAACAGCCACATCAATCCACAGATATGATGCGCTTCCTTTCTACGATCGTAGAAAGGAAATGTCTGGCATACTGTGTTTGTAAGTGTCATGGTATTCCTGCCATTCGTCTGTCTTCCTGTCATGTGACAGGGAGAACATTTGCTATAACCATTATGTGTGAGAGTCGTTTGCTTAAGCTCCCATATTCATTTGATAAAAAATTCACAGCAACGTTTCGACCCTATTGGGTCTTCTTTAGGCAAAAGAAGAAGACCCAATAGGGATTTTTTTATTCAATAATATGGGAGCTTAAGCAGCGCTGCAGACATTACATTTCTTTCATACTATATTACTTCATTCATCCTGCACCTGGCCATTAGGTGGGATGTGCATACAGCTACTTTTTTGTACTTTGAGAGAGTCATTTGACCAGTACTTTGAGAGGTATGGGTGGCCGGCTCCTCTGGAAATATGAGACCAGTGGCAATCAGGAGGCCTTCACAAAATCTGGTGGTCAGGCAGGAGTCCTGCGACAGGTATGGGGCTCTTTCACCACATTGTACAAGGTCACGAGGAGAAAGTCTCCACAAGGGAGTGGCTTAGTAGTGTTATTATACTACAAGACACACTCCCCACAAGAAAGAGGGTAGTTTGCCCCCTACCCCCATACTCACGTACACACCCATTGAGCTGGTGGTGTGGAGATCCTATCAATGTGAAGAGGATGGGGGGGCTGGTTTGCTTGCCTTGGCGTCAGGAATTTTGTTCTATTATTATATCAGGCCCCATCGGACACATGACTGAGCTCCCTGAACCCTACCCAAGTACGTACTCACATGATCGCAAAGTTGTTTCAGCTGAGTTCATTTGCCTGTCACCAAGAGTCAAGGAGTGACGAGATATAACATGTGTTAAAAAAAGTTCTTAGGATAAGGTGTAGTCTGCAGAATGACGAGCTATCCAGCAGGAACGGACTTGGCAGAAATGGAATTTAGCATGTGTGTGTGTGTTACAATTATATTATAATCCCATGACAATATGAATCATTGGGTTTTTCTTACCTTAGAATGTCCCATTATGTCTACAAAGGGAGGGGGTCCTTTTCACAGAGCTCGCCATATTGCACTGCCATTTTTCCACATAAGCCAAACGCTGACAAACGACTCTGGAAAGGACACTTTTTTTTATTATCATAACAGCTATCTTTAATAGCTACTTGTACGTTTAGCTTTGAATACCTACTGGAACAGGCTAGTGTATGCCACTGTAGCTTCTCCTAGATGGTTGGGAATGAAGAGGTGAGGGGGTCAGTTGGTTGAGATCTGAACCTCGCCGCTAGATGCCAGTAAATCCTAAACACTACACCTTTAAGTTATAAGTATTACATATAACATAATATGCAACTGAGTGTTCAAAATGGGTAAATTTACAATATTAAAAATGAACGTGAAATGTCTCCGTCCGCCTCTTCCTCCACACACAGGAGCACAAGAGCTGAGTGAAACATTATATTTTGATGTTTATATTTTTTACATTGACAAGCGATGAGCTAATGCATACGTATGAAAAAGTTTTATGGTTAAATTTTTTTTACAAATCTAAATGTTAGGCGTGTCTGGCTATGTTTACAGTCACAGAGACATCATATGACCTTAGTTTAAGCTAAATGCTTACCTGTTCAGGAGGAAGCTTGCAACTCGGTGTCTGAGGTGTCTAAATGGGCAGTGACTATACAAAAAGAGTCGGAGTGGAAATTTCAGATTGTGTATAATTTATGTCGTAGAAGCCAGTGTTTCAATTGAGCATATTGCCTTATCATGTTAATTTTATCACTTAGAAAATGTCTTACAAATAGCTAATTTAAGTAAGGTTTTTATACTACTGGTATTAAGTATAACTAAGAAGCCTATGCCAATGAAAGTAACAGAGGGCTTCATCAAATCCTTGTAAACACAGATTCGTAGGTCTATTTTATATGTAGAGCCCACAAGTAAAATTGTATCAGTTTGGAGATTTAATTTTTTAAGTTACACATGTGAACAAAAAATATTTTTCACATGCTTTATTTCATTTTACTTTCATTCTCTTTTTTTATTTTCTTCCAGTTATTCATTCATTTTGCCGCTTCAATTCTGAGGAAGTTATTCTGCTACGTCACTTCTGAGCTTTTACTTTGAAGAATACCGGGTACGTATCCAAATATTTGGGAAGTTCACGTCATTTTCACTGTTGCGTTTCTGCTGTCATGTTTGCTGGCGGAGTTCACTGGACTCCTTTTCTAAAAGTCTTGCTCGTTTAACTTGTAAGTACCTGCGTTTCGAAATGGTTGTTGTGGTACTGCATTGTGTGATAACTACGACTCGATATGTAAAGTTTGAGGAGTGACAACAGCAATACAAAACTATTATCGAATCATTCATGACACACATTCATCAACACAAATATTACTGCTAGAAATTAAAGTCACTTGAAGACCTATTGGAGGAAGACAAGGGGTTAATTCTAAGTATAGTTTTGTCTACTCATTATGTGCTCATTGTATCTTGCAGTGGGTTAGTAGGCTGTCTTTGTGCAAGGTATGCCAATATGTTAACTTTTTTACTTTGTCACCATGTACAAAACATCCCCTAAAATATATATGTAAAAAAACATATGAAAATAAAGCAATACATAATTCGTTAAATAATCATGCATTCATGTGCCAATCGCTGAGTCCAAAGAGTAAGACAATTTAGGAAGTTCCCTTTTTTCTCCAAAGAACTCTCGTTTCCTTCTTTGGCGCTTACTTCCTCATGCTCTTAAACTTCCTTTAGAATGTGCAACCTTTTTTCAAATGCTTCTCATTCATGACATTTTTGAAAATATCCAACTGTCAATGCAAAGGGTTTAAAAAAAAAGAACAAGAATAACATTATTATAAACCATAACAAGTTTAAGAAATGAGTTATATCAGTGTCTGCTCATATGTGTTAACATTATATGTCTTATAAGAAGCAGATCCTTGTGGAGATGGAGGACGCATACAATGAACTCTTCCGGGAGTTTGTTCACCTCAGATCAATATGCATACGGCAAGCAGCTCTGTTGCAGAAACTGTCAAGGGAACTACACAAACAACAAGGTTCAAATGGTACATTTTGAAAACATGATGATAACTATAATTTCCCTTTTTAATTATCCTGGCGATTTATTTGAATTGTCATCTTATAGTTTTTTTTAAATGAGCACACACTTCGCTTTTGATGTAAGAAGGATCTGAAACCTTGTGACAGCTGATGAAGCAAAAGTGTGTATCGTTACTACAATTATGAATTATTATTTTATTTTAAAATTGTGCTCTTCTTGTAGGGTATTTGAATAAAGATGGCAGCTTCAGTGTCTTGGCGTCCCTCCCAGGTCAGGGTAGCCAGGGGAGCGCTGCACATACCCAGGAGGACAGTATTCTGCCGCTGGTAGCGACTAATCAGAACGCTTCACCACAGAGTGACGTTGGCCATCCCCGCACGGCAGGTGTGGCCACATTCTCTGCGCTCCTTGCTGAAGATATGGGGAAACTAGGTCTAAATGCGACCCATCACCGACAAACTGACAAAGAAGAAGGAGAAGGAGAAGGTCCCCGAACCGCCTCTCCAGCCTCAAGGTCCCCTGCCCTCAGTAGCTCTGGTTTCTACCAAGGCCATCAGAGAGGAGAGAGTAGCGTAATGCAGCCGTATGGGGTAGGAGTCCTTCTGTTTTCTTTCTGACCTTTTATCTCCCCACCTTTGGGTTGGAGGGTCTGGTGGTTATGGTATTAGAGAAGCAGCCCAAAGTTGTGTGGTCGAAACCCCATCGCCACAGTCTTCCTGTGTGCGTCCTTGAGCAAGATGCAAATAACTTATCTGCTCATTGATGACGTGTGTCTGAAGAAAATTAAACTCACTGTTTGCTTTGGATAATTGTATCTTCCATTAAAAAAAAGAAAAGAACAATTCTTAATCTGTATTATCATAATTACATTCTGCCTCAGTGAGTGTGTCTTATGTGTGGTGCTCTCCCTCTCAGACAGCAAGTCCGCTGGCTTGGGCTTACAACCCCCACCTTGACAGCGAGGTGCTGAGCCCCAGCGGTGGGGCGTTCATGTCCGAAATGGAGCTGCAGTCCCAGGTGTGCGAGTTCTGCCACGCCATCTTCCCCGGACACACGGCCACCCGGGGAGAGTTCCTGCGACACCTCCACACGCACATCACCTAGCAGGCACACAACTTCACCCTGTTCTATGATGATGCCTTAAAGAGAGATTACTTTAGTTTTTTTTCTGTACATTAAGAAATAGCTAGCTCGAAATAAACGTTTTTCTGCTGAGGAATATTTGGATTAGCTTTGGTTTTGCAAAAACAGACTGCTTTGATAGGGTTCCAATCACAATGATCCTTAAACCTCATGTGTTTTTAAAAATGTTCTGTGTTGTTTTCTGCTTTAGGTTCCTGTGGTTTTATATTTAAAGAAATAAATAACCCTGAAAAAAATACCATGGAACCTCAAACCATAAACAGATCCCCCAAAACGTTATTGTAGCATTCTGTTTTAAAGACTGCCATGCAGAACCATCTTTGTTGCCTACCCAACAGAGGAGGGCTATGTGTGAAATAGCGCTGAGTGGATCTGAGTGCTGACATCACTACTAAAGGTGAGTCATGCAAGCCTCTTCTGTACAGAACTAACTGTTCCGCACGGAAATGGAAAAAAAAAAACTGCAAAACAAGACGGTGTTACTGGCTGTGTGACGCAAGCTATAAATTACTAACACACCATCAGTTATAGAAAAGGTAATTACATAATTCCTCAAATACTAAACATTTATGAAATTATGACTTGAAAAATCACAAAAACAATTCTTAATTAAACAATAAAATAACGTTTATTGAGATTTAATAAAATAAATAATCTGTTTTTCAACATATGGGTGGTGACAATAGTGAAAGAGAACCTGCAGTTAAATTGAATGCTATACATCACTTGGCTGCCTGTCTTATTGTGTAGATATCATGTAGTTATAATGGACAATGCATTTCCAAACATGGGCCTTCCCACTATTTCTATTAATATAACAATATAACAACAGAACATTAGCATATTCATATCTAATGTAGTGAAGGGTCAGTTGTGTCTGAAAATGAAGCACCGTTTGATCATCTTTTGACCCCAGGTTGAGTGTGTGTGGGATTGTTCATCATCATTTGATGTTGTTTTGATGGGTTTTCGATCCAATGAGGAAACCTTGAGGATGTTAACGTTTTTGTCGGAGAGTCACCACTCAAAAGGCCACTCATTCAACCCCCCAGATCCCGGATGGTAAACACTGCACTGCACTCGTCTCTACTCCCTCTCCTTTTATAAGATTCAAACTGGTAGGTGGCAATAAGAAAACGTAGCAGCCCCTGTGGGAGAGTAGGGGTGTGAGTGGGTGGTCTTTTGGGTTAGTGCGGGTGACTTGATGACATAGGTAAACCTCAGCTATCTGAAAATCTTCCCACCTAAAATTTAAGAATATGTTTTTATTTTCAACCAGATTACGCCATGGGTAGATGTGTGTTCGATTATAAGACCACAGTAATGAACACATCAATGATATTCAGTTAAAAGGAAGGCTTGTTCCATATTTTATCTTCAGTAAATAAACATGGCCCCATCATTATCTGGATCGTTGTACAGTTGTATTGTAGTTTTACCTAATTTAACAACCTGGACACGCACAAAAACTTTGCAAAGTAATGATTATTTCAAAGATATCAGTGACTGACTTAAATGATACAGTTAATAGGGGCATGAAGGTGTGAAGAGTGTGAAAAACACATTACTTTTACACCCTAGAATCACACACATTGTTTCAGTACTCAAATAACTGAAGGATGTTTAATCTGATGTAATTTCTTTATAAATTATGAATCATCTCGGTTCATGAGTTGATGTGAAATCCACGAGATAGCAGACAACAGCTACGGTACATATTCCATGTTGAATAACTGGAAGCTCCCCCCTAGCTCTCTAATATCTACTAGTGTTACACCATCAACACTTCCTATTACAATTTAAATCATCACGTATGATTTTATTTAGTTAGAGGGCAGCAGAGGACAATTTTTGAAAAATTGTAGGTTGTTTATATTATATGTTCAAAATGCTGATAGATATTTTGAAGATTTCATTTTGCCCCCCACGTCATTCAAATAACCCAGCCCACTAGCTCAGTGATCCTGACCAGTTTTTTACAGACTAATATAAACTCTTAATACCAGCATGTCTTGTCCATTTTGTTTGGGTTTGGGCCCCCATGGCTTTCTATTACATACCCAGACTTGCTATCCTAGGGCTGCGGAGCCATCAAGCAAGACAGCGTTTAAGTATTTATAATATGGATTTCTTCCCCCAGCCATTTTTGTCGCTTTTCTAGTAATTGATGTGAGAACTTGCTCAGTTACAGTCCATATAGTACATGATGTGTTGAAGTTGAGATGGAGGTCTGTACATACGATGTAGTGTACCCCTGGAGATTTTTCATTTCCCTCTGTGGTCAAAATCCTCCTTTGTGATGATAGGGCTCCTGCTCCTACACGCTATTGCACTCCCCCGCTCTTCTTTACTCTCGTAATCTGTGGAAAACAAATAAAACAAAGTTGCGTAAATAAACATCCTGTCTGTGATATGAATATAGATAAAAATAGACGAGGACTCTATCCTATCCAAGGACTCTATCATCATACTTTATTATTGTCATTATGGTAGCCTGTTGGAGGTCTGTGAAGGTCATAAAATACTGCAACCCTAGCCGCTAGAGGTCTTACTAAAGTCAATTTTACTGTAACTGCATATACTTCTATTTGAAAGATTTCATGTTTTAGATTTTTGGAGCATTTCATTTTAATATTGGACTCATGGTGTGTTTCGCAGAGGTTTAAGCACCAGCACAAACAACTGACCATCAATACAAGTGTCCCGTAATACTGTCATTATATTTTTTCTGAAAGATGAATGCTTAAAGATAACAACGCATACTGAGAGACAATAAGCATCAAAAAACCACAATGGGTGGGAAAAACAACAAGACAGAGTGGAGGGAGACCAACGTCAGAGATGAAACATATGTCATTTTTATTATTTCCACACTTTACTCCGAGGGGGATGTGTGTATGAGATGTATAAAAAAGGACTGTGCCATTTCCCTGCCCACAAGTTTTATTTTTGAACACTGTCGCTTGGTGAGTCAATGCAACGCCCCTCCAATTACCTCCCACTCCTTCGCCCCCACGCCCAATGGCTCCCGCCCTCCAGCCCACGCACCTCAAAGTCTGACGTCAGACACTGCTGCTGTTGGGGGGGGCAGGGAGATCTGAACGCCCACAGAGTGCTTCCTATCCCCACCTCCTCCTCCTCATGCCTTTGTTTGCTTCTTGCTGCTTTTCTTTTCTTTCTCTCTGTTTCCTGCTGCCTCAGCCCAGCAGTGCTGAGCCCTTCTAAATCTCTCGCATACCTCTGATGAATACAATTGGGGGGAACACTGTTCATAATATAAACTTTTTCTTATTTTATATGATGATGGTGACGTTGTGTTTGATTCTAGCCCATGACAGTGTTACACATTTGTCTATGTCATCTCTCTCTCTTTCTCCCTGTGTGTCGCTCTCTCCTCGTCTCCTTCTGTTTCCCCTCCTAACTGCAATCCTCTCTAATTTGCAGTCTAGTGAAGTTCAGCTGTGCATAGTGGGAGGCGTCACCTCAGAGATTATATGACTCACTGTTCAAACTGTAGATCCATAAAACATTCATTGTTTGGGGATCTCTGTCTGCGTCGTTCGGTTCATCGGATAAAATCCTATTTTCTTCCACTTTAAATTAAAAACCAAACATGTGGCTCAGTAAAAAATAAAGAAAGAAAGAAAGGTTATGTGCAAAAATAGCCTGATCTAATATCAGGCTATTTTTTGAAAATTCACCTGTTGAATGAGTGCCTTCTGACCCTAGGCTGATCCTGCCATCTCGGCCATGTGACACCATCCTAGCCAATCGCAGCCCTTCATCCATAAGTGTTTGCTGTATGAGATGGCGACTCCAGTTGACCGGGTTAGACGTGTCTGTTGGAGGGGGTGGGGAAGAGGGCAGGGGGATGGAGATTGGTCGCACTGTAACCAATTATGTCTAGTTGGACAGACAGATGTGTGTGTGTACTGCGTGGGTACCCCTCCATAGCGGTAACCCTTCTTTTACGATAATCAGTGGTTTCATACAATCAGACATTGACATTTAAAGAAACATAAAACATGTCTGGGGATGACAGATGATCTGTAGAAGGGGACAGGTTAGAGATAAAAAAAAAAAAGTGTCAAAACTACCCAAAGAGCAATACAAAGAGAAACACTTGATATTATAGTGCTTATCTGAGGAGACTACCTTGTGATACAGTGTCCAGGCTTTCATTAGACACACTGTCGTCCTCCGCCCTCTGGGTCGTAATCTCTGACCCCTCCACCCCAACCAGCGAAGACACGCTTTCTGGCACAATGACCTGGACAACATCACATCCGCACAAGAGGAAGAGTTCTAATGAACAGTTTCACATCGCTTTCGAAAGGAAGTTGTGATGATCAGTCTAATTATGTGGCAGAAACATCCAGCCATTAATTCATCGTTTTAACCCACACATTCAAACCAAGCTAATTGGCCAGTTATAATTGTGCTTTGATAACTCACCTCATGTTTCACCCTCTTTTGCGATAGGAAATTATTGTCATCTGTAATTGTCCTTTGAATAGAATCAAAGAATAAGATGAGATAAGATAAACATAATGAAAAATAAATATATAGCCCAGATCACCAGCAAATTGTATGTTTATTTATGTATATTTTGCACAGTAGATTTCCTTTATTATCAGAGCCAGTTCAATCAAGATACGTTTTGTTTAAATTGCTGTTTGAGTTATGGACCCATAATTACATGTAAAAATCATGAAAAAGTTTAATGTATGAGGAATATTATTATCCATATTACTTACTACATTACTGTGTTTCATTTACTATAGAAATACAATGATATTTAACACTAGCAAATATGGAACATGAACTGTACATCCAACTGTCAAGCAGAAGGATTTGCTCCATGTTTTCAGTGATCTTACCGAGCATGTTTTAATGTTGATGTGTAGGCACACTTCCTTGCCACCTGCCGAGCCAAAGAAAAGAGTTCGACACGTCTCAGCAAAAGGGCATTGTCTCTCATACAGAACTGGGCAGCAGCTTCATTGATGATCAACTGAGGGGAGAGAACACTAAGTAAAGGGAGCCATCTTTAAACTGATTTACAAAAAATACTGCAACCCTAGCCGCTAGTCAAATGAATCCTTTCACATTTCTAATGAGAAATATAAAGAGGTCCATCACTTTAGTTTTTGTGTCTATGGTTTGATGCCCTTACCTCATGATGCGTGAGTTGCTTGCCTTCCCTCCGCTTTGAGTCAAACCTCCCGTAAATCAGGCTGTACTTCCTGATCTCCTCCTCCTTGTTCCTGTCTTGCGGTCCCATCTTGAATATGTGACCCACAGTTTTTGCCATCTTCTTGTTCATCCTCAGCAGAGTCTTCACCTCCCCTGGCTCTGATCTGGGCAGCGTCCTCAGGAGCCTCTCCACACTCTCCCCCACCGCCCTGGCCGTCTCTCCGTCCAGCTGTCCCCCGGGCCAGGCCGAAAGCGTCCCGGGGGGGAAAGACGTGGAAGACCCCGGGGGTGTGGAGGGGCCCGCTGGGCCGGACGGGTGCAGCGGTGGGCTGGGGGAGCCGTCCTCCGCCGTGCAGTTCCCGTCCTGCTCAGGGTTGAGCCAGTGGTGGTCCATGGGCGACAGTTTATCCCTGTAGTGTGCATCGGGGGGCTGGGGGGACGCCTGAGAGCAAGGGCTCCTGGGGCTCCCGCTGTGCATCGGTGTGAGACACGCCCTGTCCTCTCTCTCACAGGGGGAGCCCGGCTGACCGTTGCTGACGGACTTCCTGGGCCCCCCCTGCGACCCAGCGGAGCCCGTTCCCTCCACTTTGAACAGTGGGATCCCACAGGGAGCGGCACTGGACACGGGCTGGTTGAAGAGTGCTGGATTGGCCGCCCAGTCACGGAGCGCTTTCTGTAGCCTACGCACATGCAGTGGCTTCGTGGCCATGCCAACTAGTGCCATGATCTCCAAGAATTCTTCCTCAGCCGCCTCACAGAGCTGCTGCACGTCATCGCCACCTTGCTGGATGAAGGTGTCGTAATAGGCCAGTAAGTTGGCTCTCTGAAGCACCCGATAGAGCTGTAACTCCCCAAGCGTGCGTGGCAGAGACATGGCACTGTACCTAGAGCAAGTAGGGCAAGAAACACATGAGGGAGAGGAAAGGGAGTGAAATTGCGATAAACAACTAAGGCATCACAATAAAGAAGAAGTCATTGTGGTAATCTCTATCTGTATGTTTTTCATTTACTTTATAACTTAAGAGTCAGATGGTAAATGAGACAGTACCCAGCGATGAGATGGGTCAGACAGGAAACAGTACACTGACACGGTTCTCAAGAACTTTCAGCTAAAAAACAAAGCCACAAGGTTGTAACATAGTATATAGGTCCTATTGTTTGATCATTTTTAATGCAAATTATGACTACCGAGGGAGTCAACACAATATCTCATCAGTCATTATAACTACCATGGCTTTCCTAGTAAAAAACCCTGTAATTATAACATTTACTTGCACACACAAACACACACCCCTCCTTAGGAGCCTCTCATTTGTGATGGAGCAAGGCTCAAAGGAGGAATTGGAAAAGTGTGACGGGAAGGACATCACTGCTGTGGTAACATTGCTGCATACAGTCATGATGGTAAGGTAAGCATGTTTACTTGCTGTCAGTGCTAAAATATCTAAAAGTGCAATGGCTGTAATAGATGTGCAAATAATAGACTGTGTTGACTGCAGGCGCTGTGTGTGTGTGTGTGTGTGTGTGTGTGTGTGTGTGTGTGTGTGTGTGTGTGTGTGTGTGTGTGTGTGTGT
>JAOPUD010000027.1:16828714-16840425 GCA_027122715.1 Trisopterus minutus
ATACACTAACCATCACTAGGTTAACCCATTCCCCCTATACACTAACCATCACTAGGTTAACCCATTCCCCGTACACAACAGAGACAGTTAGGATAAGACGCTGCACATCTTCTGAAGATAACCCAAATACTGTATCATAGTTCCCCCCGCCATTCTTATTAACATAAGCATATCTGGTTCTGTATTAAATAATATATATTTGCTTAAAATAAAACCTACACCAAGCCATTCCCAAAACTTTTCTTCCCCAGAAATAGAAAAACGCATATGGATATAATCTAAGCAACAGCTACAGTGCTTTGGCTTGTGCTACATCCACAGGCTCCTCCTCCTACGGCTTGAGGTTGAGCGCCTCAATGGCCGTGCTGAGAACCTTGCAGTCCAGGTAGGCCACCAGGCCGCCATGGTTGGCCCAGCAGTCCGCGCCCTTAATCTGGGTGCGGGGCTGGTGGTAGGTGAGCTGGGCCCCCCGGGGCTCTGGGGACCCTAGGCTCTCCGTGTAGTCGACGATCCCCCCTCCGAGCGCCCGCAGCAGGGCGTGAGGGGCGCACGAGTCCCACTTAAAGGTGCTCCCTTCGGACAGGACGTAGACGTCGGCCAGGCCCAGAATCACACACAGGATCTTGAAGCCGGCCCCGGAGGCGTAGGTGACGTTGTCCGGCCCGCACAGCGAGGCCATCGCCTTCTTCACGGCGGGCTTCTCGCTGGAGCTCAGCACCGCCCGCAGCGCTGTGCCCTCGGCTGGACTTTCAGAAAGGGATACGGAACACGCACTCACGCCTCCGCAGGACACCCCCCAGAAATGCTTTCCTTGCCAGCTGTGGTGAGCAGAGAGTGTTACATGAAATAATGAGTCTTTCTTTCAAATGGAGTTAGAGCAGTTTATTTTCAACGCATTTTTGGGGTTACTCTTGACTTACCGCCCCGAAGGATCTTTGTGGTTGAAAGGCTGGTTGATGACCCCCATGATTGGCTCCCCAGTGCTACGCAGGTAAACCCCAATCAGGACCAGGGCACAGTGGAGACCCGATGGAGACAGCTGGCCCTCTTCCAATACCATCTCACGACCCTCAATGTACTGGCTGGTGGCGTCTTTAAATGAAAACATGAAATATGTGTCATAATTTTCAACACTTGTGTGACTTGTTTTTGTACCACAGGCAGCCTGCCAGGCATGGGTGTGTTGGATAGATTCTTCAGATGCTTAGTGGTTCAATATGTATACACCAAAAAATGTGGACGACGACATTTTACCTATGGGGTCGATCCAGATGCCGAGCTCGGAGGGACTGTGCGGTATGCTCAGGTCTCCAGGGTCTGTGTATACGGCGGCCGGGTCCTGGTGGATGGCCTTGGCCAGCAGGGCCGCTGCCGTGGAGTCACCGTCCAGCACGCAGCCCAACAGCGCTGCCGTCTCCGCCTCCGTCGCACACACCGTCACCACCACACTCTCTCCTGCAGGACAAAATAATTAAAATATGATGTGGTGGGAATTCCTGGAACCAAACGATCTACACCAGGTGGAATAAAGAGTTATCCGAACTTAGAACAACTATGGTCATACATTTGGGTAATAACGGTATAATAACATACACACAATGATACACAAGCTAACAATAATCCATAAAACAAACAAACAATGATCAAGGGCTCCGCAAGCTGAAGTCCAAAGCATTGGCTAAAACAAGGATTTTGAGGGCAGCTGTGCCCCCCAATAAAACTAAGCATTTGTTAACCAGATGGTAATCTATCGATTGATTCGACTCAAGATGTGATAAAAAGGGTTTTGCGGCCGTGCCGTATAAGTTGGATCCCTGGTCTGTACCTTCTTCCCCCAGGGGGTCAGGAAAACAGCCTTTGAACACATCCCCGAAAGTGGTTCACTGAACACAGGCACATTCCAACCGGCATTTAGAGACACAGAATGTGAAACAGATTTTTCCCATAACACATGAGAGGGGATTGTACTACTGCTACTATTTAGTTGAGTTATTTCTCAGGTGATATAATCCCGTAGCTTGTTTAGGTCCGGTCTGGGTCAAAAAACAAACATTTTTGTAAGGTTAAGGTAGGATTAGAAGTTATGAAACTTTAGAAATAGGTGTTAACAGTCATGTTTTTTTACTTCAAGTACAGAAATGAATAAATAAGTGTCTAGCGCGAGACACTTCCCTCAAATCTCACTACTAGGTTTTCTGAAAACTTGGCATTATATTGTAGCTGATACAAAGGTGATTGATGGTCCATGCCTAGATCTTTTTAAATATCTCAGATATCAAATGAAAGCAACTTTCTCAAAAGGTAATTCGTTAAAACTTCTTTCAAGAAAAAATGTTTAGTTGTGAAGTGTAGTGAAAAAATTACCAAGGCCGTTTTCAAACTTGTTGGACTCTTCGCCTTGGATGAACCCGCTCATTTCAGGGAACTGGAGCAAATATATAAACATAAAGGGTAAGATGTGATATTATCATATAATATGATACAAACACTTTAGCATATAGAGTAGACGTCCTACCTCTTCACCGACATAATGTCGGATCATCTCCTGTATCACCACGTCAGCAAGTGTCTTAAAGTCCTGGACAAACTTCTTGTTTTTATCATCTCCGGTCTTCTCTTGCACCAGAAGCTCAAAGAGCGGCGCTTCTTGTCTGCAGACCCGGGCCACATTGGCTGCTTTCTCTGCTACGCGAAGCAGCACTTTTAGTAGGGCAGCCATTCCTTCAATAAAAGATAATCAACGTTTTTTAGTTATGAGTGCTATGGCGCACTGAAATGAGGGAGAAATAAACGAGGCGCATATTGGGTGACCAGAGAGTGAGAGAGTATTCTTGGACGCACTGGAGTTAATTATGGTGTCGGAAGAAAATAGGGCATTTCTGGGTATAAAAAAAAAGTACTTGAGAGGTGTGGCCTGGACATCTTTTAATTTCGAGCCAGCACACTGTTTCGCCAATACCGTAGCCAATTGTTATTATTATTATTATTATTATTTTTTACCTATTTGTATATCCGTCACCTTCAACCGGGGCAAAACAGAGCTCAGTGATTTCAGATGGATGTTTCCCCACAGCGGTGACATAATAGTAGAAATAAGGTTACATGTGAAAGAGTTGCAAAACGTTGAAACCCATACCTCACCCGAGATATAGGTTAACTTACTGATCGCGTTTCCTTCTCGGACTGCAAATGATCGTATTGTGATATTTTAATTCCGGTAGGCTTTTCCCCCCGATTCCTACCTGCGGTCGCGACAACGCGAATTGACAAGCAGATAGTAACAGGTTACAGACGTCTATAACCGCTCAAAAGATCATAACAGCCCCTTACTTCAAATTGTATTTCCTGATCGCGCCTGCACACGTTTCATGACGTCACATAGGGGCGGGCATGTTTTGGAGGTTGATATTAACAAGGTACAGTGAGACGACACGAATTCACCAGGTTAAGACAAGTAGAACGGCGCCGGATGCGTCCCGAGAGGGCACTCTGTTTATCTTGAGGATTTATATACATATATATTATGAGGATTTCATTAATCGTTGAACAGTAAGTATGTTTCACCTTCATCATGTTATTAATCCCCCTCCCCGCCAAACATCTGTCTCTATCCCTCCACTGCTGTTGAGGAGTTGATCGAACAATTAATGTGTACTCACCCCTATCCTGTTCTCATCCTCCACCCTGCTAGACCCCTTTGTCTCCAACCCCAAATTGCCCTTCCTTTTTCTCACAGCCCAACGAAAGATCCCCCACAGACCAATAGGTCATGGGGCCCGACTTGCCCAGGTAACACACACAACCAAGTCTTCAGCCTAGAGAGGGTGGATTAACACACTGCAAGGCAGAACTAAGTTAACAATTGAAAGACTAACTGGTTGTTTTGGTTAACCTGCAGAAGCCCATGTATAAAGCAATGGACGTGGAGTATTGACTCTGCAGTCTTCTTTGGACTAACCAGACTAAACAGGATCTTGAAGTTTGAATATGAATCTCACTTCTTCACCAGATGTATATGGCTCTCAGAACACAAGCACACAGACAGACACAAGCACAGACTAACACACACAGCAGGAACATGATACCAATTAAGATTCATATTGAGAGTAAGTGGTTTCCAGAATGCCTTTGACCACTAGCATCCATTAGACCATACAGGCTTTACAGTGGGTATTGAGGAGACTGCAGGCTCATTCTTCTTGTGAAGCTACGATACAGTCAGCTCTTCCGTTGGTCTCCGTCCCTGCATTCATATTCCTGCTCCACTAAAAACAGCATCTTCAAATGCAGGTAAACAATGTATGATACTAATTGTCATTGTTGTGCTGTTAACTAGCTCATATTCCCTCCTATGTTGATTCTGGTTTTTTTTTATTATTACTTAGGTTCAGAAAACGTTATTTTCTCGCATGCTTGTGATGTCAAATCTAAAATACAGTAGGTTGTTATATATATATATATACATATTTCATTTTCCAAAATATTATGCACGTTTATGTTGTGAAAGCGTGAGGTACAATTTGTGGAATCAGGATATGATTTGGATGGTTAAAATAAGGTGTTTATTGCAGAGTCCTCGTCGAAGCTTAAGTGACATGGAGCAGGCCATTGTTGCCATCATTAGGGTGTTCCACAAGTACTCTGGGAACAAGAGCAAGCTGAAAAAGGCAGAGCTCAAACATCTCATCAATAATGAAATGAGCCAGTTCATAATGGTAAGCCAATCCTTCCAGTAGTATCAATATCTGTATAGTATGGATTTTTTTACAGGTATTTACACAGCTTTAGTGAAACACATTATTGCCTAAAAAAATATAGACTTCTCAATGTCATGTTTATTCCTTCTAAATAGAATACCGTCTAGGTGAAGAACACAACTTATTTTTTTGTTGATTGTGGTAAATAGTTTGCCACTAAAATAAGTGGTCCATTCACAAGAGCTGAATAAATAATACAAATACGTAGATATATAAAAGAAAACAGCTTCACAAACCTTAAAAGTGTTGTTTTGCCACATTTTTTAACAATCTTTTCTTCTGTTCCACAGAAAATCGAGGAGAACGACACTCTAGACAGGCTTTTTGCAGACCTCGATCAAAATGGAGATCTGGAGATTGACTTCCAAGAGTTCATTTCCCTAATCGCCATGATTACCTCAGAATGTCATGACCTTATACCACTTTGAATACCCATCAATGACTTAATACACCCATTAAACTTTAAACAATGCCTAAGAACGAATCCATTATTTTGTTAATGGACTGACACTAAATGTTGACCACCTATACTGGCTGGTAGAGACTTCATATCACAGCATGAAAAAAGTGTAATTTTTCAAGGTTATTTTTGTACCACAGCCAGCCTCCCAGGCAGGGGTATGTTCGATAGATTATGCAGATGCCTAAAGGTTCAATTTTTTTACACCACAAGCCCCATACAACAAAAATTGTTGTATTTTACCTATGGGGTCGAGCCAGATCCCGAGCTCGGAGGAACTGGGCGGTATGTTCATTTTACTAGTGATACAATAGGCTATATGTTGGTGAATACCATCGCCAAGTTAACTAACCAATTATAAATTGCATGAACTACATTAGTAATGTCTTAGAACTGTGTTAACTGTGCTGAACTGTGTTGACTGTGTTGTTATATGTCATTCATTTGGTCTGAATTAACAATTTACATTGGTGGTCTTGTTTAATTCAGAACTTTTTTAATTGACATTCACAAACTTTCGTAGATAGTTTTATTTGTGGAATATTATATTCATAGTCATTAGCCTTTACATCTAGCCTGGAAATCCAGACCCTCATCTAGAAAGCTGTAGGGTTAGGATTGGATAACACTACGACCAATCAGAAGAATACAAGGGGTGACGCATCCAGACCAGAGGAGCTAACCAATAACTAAGACTCTTGCCGTAACGATTTCAAACACAGCTAGAGTGTGTTCCAGATGCCTCGGACACCAGCCGCCTGAGTTGCTACTGGCGAAATCTCCCAGCTTTCTTGCGGCATTTCACAGAGACACGCCCCCTTTTTGTTGGCGTCCCTAGAATGGAATTCTGAGAGCATACCGAAGTCCAGTACTTTTTTAGAAATGGGCCCCGGACCTGGGTGGGGATGAAGTGATCCGGTCGGTCACTGAACGGCCGGGTTTGTGATGTCGGGTTCCTCTGCTTCTCTTCTTAGGTTACTGTCAATAAAATCCAACATTTTCTTCCAGGCATCTTCCTGGGCAGCCGCATGGGGTGCAGGTTGCCCTCCCCAGATTGCTCTGACTACAAAACAGCAAATAAAAGAGAGCATTAAAGTATGCTTTTAGAATTTGCCATAACCCTCACATAATTTTCTATTGTTTGTTCAACTGCAGCCATGATTCCAACAAAGAGTTTGAGCAAAATGTTAAGTTTTGAAGAAAAACAAAGAGAAAGACCCAACAACATACCTTTCTTTGGTTTGGCCCTCCAAAGGGAAACGCTTGTGTTTGGAGAGTAAGGTGGCTCTATCAGATGACCAGCCCCAGGGTATGACAAGCAGGTGAACAGTTGAGCTTTCCCCACAGCCCTCAGGACCTCCTCAATCTGATTGATTGATACACCATGATTGGAACAAGAACTCATCAAGGAGGTTTAAAGGGGCAACTTCCATGATTAGAAAATTAAAAGTAGAAAATAACAGTACTAGGATGAGAAAATCTATGTATACGATTGCATTGTAGGATTTTCTTTATTTCTTAAATCTATTTTCTTTGTCTTTGTTATGTTGCTATTAAGAATGAATCTTAAAAAGTACTAATCCAGCCACATTTGAATGTGGTAAGCTTCATACATTTAGACGTTGGTTCACCTCATTTGCTGACTCCACGCTTGCACAGTTGCTGTCGTCTTCACCCACTATGCATAATAAAGGGCATTCCAATGTTTCAATCTGCCAAAACACACAACGTGATGGAATCATTGAACCTGCTTCACATGTCAGTGTGTGCATGGTGAGTCAAATAGTTACCTTAATTTTGTTGTCTTCGGAAATGTTCGATGGCATCGTCATATCTTTAACAGTGAAGTTGCCATGTTCATCAGCCGCTCTCGGGCCACTACAACACATCAGCCAAACAGGTTGCAAACAGGTTAGAACATGATAAGGCCCTCCTATAACAAAAACAATACAAGGTAGTGTTTTAAGGGCAAAACACCAGCATTGAAGTTGTACAATGTGTTTAAAAGGAGCTTAAAATGGGATAATCCATGTCAGCTATATGTGCAAATTTAATTTGGAAACCTTCCAGACATCATGCTAGGCCACTTGTCATTACTTCCCAGTGGTCCGTTGATACCAATCACACACTTTGGCTGAGAGGAAGAAAAACAAAAATCATTATTTTGATCAACACATATTGACTTGGCTTTCTTCATACAAACTACAATCATCTTACTTTGAGACCGATATGAGTGGCCATATGTAGGACAAGGTAGACTCCATAAGAGAGCCCAATGAGGCCAACTCGCTCCCCACAGACTTCCGGGTGGTCTTGGAGGAGGTTATATGCTGACTGCCAGCATAGAGAAGAGGTTTAAAACAAGAACAGGTCAGCTTTAGCTGCACAACATTAGGATAGACCGCCAACATACTGCAGATGTTAACTAACAAGTGAACTTTCTTTACCCGGAAGTAATCATCCCCAACGTTTATTTGATTCAGTGGGCCGGGGATGTCTTTGTGTCCGAAGTAGGCAAGAGACAAGCTGGCAATGCCTTTAGATGCCAACAATGCAGAGCGGTACTCGTTCAGCCCTCCACCAATGCCCCAGAGGTCCAGCATGGCAGGGAAGGGCCCTGGACCTGGGTGGGATGAAGTGATCCGGTCGGTCACTGAACGGCCCACTTTGTCAAACTGTCTTTAATAAAGCCACATTTTCTCTTCAGCCAAGCAGTTGATGTATTCTTAATATGCTGAATGTACCAATCGATCCAATCCATAATTGAGCTCTATAGCCTCTGGGGTGAGATAAACAATTAAACAAATAATTGTTAACAAATGAATGACCAAATTAATAAATTAATAAAAAAAATATATATAATATACTATAATATAAAATAAATGTAAAAAATCACAAACGTGTATACTGCGTCATTACAAATAACAGATTCTTAAAAATGGGTGCTTTATTACTCTGCTTACCAGAAGGTAAAAATAACGTTCCCACAATCCCATTCTGGCGGATCTCGACCCTCCTCGTGTGTGGAGCCATGTACCACCGCTCCACAGTCAAAGCGGCCAGATGACCTGCATGCAGTTTATCCATGGGATCCTGGTCCAAGGACACGTGGCCCTCCCAGAGGGACAGCTGCACTACGTAGGGTGTCTCTACGTCTCTCTTTCTCAGCCTGTTTGGAGCGGGCAGACTGGTGTTTAAGAGGGGGCATCAAATCGGCCATTCAAGTGAATTCAGATCCACAGATGAGCAGCTCCCTACCTCAGACCCTCCCTTTCAGAAGGTGCAGGGTGCAGTGCCCAGAACAATCCCATTGGTTCACAGCCAACATATGACCCCCCTACCGAGTTATC
This sequence comes from Trisopterus minutus, assembly GCA_027122715.1. Lineage (NCBI taxonomy): Eukaryota > Metazoa > Chordata > Actinopteri > Gadiformes > Gadidae > Trisopterus > Trisopterus minutus. Next base: position 16,837,282 of record JAOPUD010000027.1, read on the forward strand.
CTTGGTCACTAATGGGAGGTAGAACAATAGTGATAGCGGGAAGAACAAGTACATATTAATACTGTCAAAAATATTATTAGAAATACTTTAAAATAAGTTATTATTGCCATATTTGCCCGAGCTGTGCATATCAATTGCAAACCAATCGATTGATATGGCTTGACCTATTGGACAGTATGTGGTTACAGCTAGTAGACGTTAACATTCTTACGTTTAGATTTTCAGTACAATGATAATCCTTTGGACTTACAGTTGATGACCCCATTCTTATCGGTATTATAGTGGGAGAAAGCTTCCCACAGGTCCCCTTCTTCACTGTGCATGTGTGCCCGCACAGTAACGGGCCAGTGCGGGGGCAGGAACCGCCCCTGGATGCTGATCTGCTCATCGATGAGGGCCCGCGAGGGTTCTGCTATTAACAGTGGGGCAGGCCTGTACTGGCTCTTCCACCGCACAGCCCCTTGAGTCAGAGAAAAATCACATTTTGGGAGCCAGCCAGTCAAGACTTGACCTTTGACCCAGCTCACCAATGTGAGAAAACATAAAACAACATAAGACAAAATAACTTGTTATAATGCCAAAATCAAACCAATAAAAAATGCCATTGTGAAAGTGTGTACAAAGGTTTTTGCAGATTTGAGATACAATGACAAGATAAAAGAAATACCAACTTACCCAACAAATGTTGCATGCATGCTACATTTCTGAGTGTGGTGCCCTCTGGTATTATTCCTGTGATTCGCAATAGTGCTGTCACAGATGAATGGGCTTTCAGCATTGCGGATATGGAATACAGTCCACCCTTTAGTTAGACACAAACTAAGTAAGTACAAAGTATTAATGCATCCTATTTCACTAAACCTCACTAAATAGAACATAGGTCCAACTCCTCCTTTCCCCTGTTTATCTATATGTCAGATCAACACAGTAATTCATTATCAACTATTTACAGAAAAACAGAGCTGATCTGAAATATATTCTCAAAGAAAGAAAAATTGTCTTTGCTGCTTACAAAATTGGAGAAACCAAACACTCAAAATAAAACTAATACAATACAAATATTGCAAATATTGTCTGTTGCAAAGAACGTTTCACAAAGAACAATCAGCAAGACATTATACTACTAAATGCACAATTCACTACAAACTGGACTGGTCTACACACATTGTAGGGAGCTGGGAATGAGAAAGCTCCTCTTAAGAAAAAAGGGGGTCTGGACAAGCTTAATTTAGTTTCACAAACATTTTAAGAAAAACAACAATATTATAGTAGGCCTACCAACAATTCCCACTGTCCAGCATGTTCATCAAAAAAATGTAATCAAAATGAAAAAATGTGACACTATCTCAGTACTATTTAATAGTAAGCCGACCCACAATTGAATTGAATGAATCATGCTAACTTCTCAATTACTCAATCTGTACTGCGCAGAGCCCAGAAAGAAAGACCAGTTTATCCAGAATTGTAATACGAATATCTTTAATATACCCTGAATAAATCTCGAAAAATCCAGGTTAAATATTTTCTCAATTGTTATGACACATGTGTATAGGCCAAGCCTATACACATGCACACACGTTTCTCTCAAGAGACCGGGTGCACCTCGCTCGTTATCACCGCGTCAAATGAGTCCAATGTCTGTTTTTCGTGTTTGTTTAGGCCTATACATTTAGGCCTATACATTTACATATAGAGCCTTTACACAACAGCAAAGTATAGTAGGCCTAATAGATCACATAGATCACGAAAACAGGTAGGATCACTGAACTAGTAGGCCTATTAACTCTTGGTCACACAATAGTTTAGTTTGAAGTAATTGTAACGTGAAGTATTGTAAAAGTATTGCGTGAACGTGAACCACATAGCCTACCTCATAAAATGGTCGATCAAAATATTAATGTTTTTTGGGTCCAAGTCCTTGTATGCAGTGGTATGTGGTGGCCATGCGTCGTGATATATCTATAACCCCGATGTTTTTTTTCCGAAATTAAATTTGGGATTCTCGCCTGTGATTGGTTAGAATGGCTCCCTCTCCTTTTAAAGCTAGCAACAACCCCAACCATAAACAACCTAGGACAAACAGCTAGGACTTGTCGAAACACGATCTAAATGAGCCCTTCTAACCAACCAAACAAACTTATTTTACGAAAAAAAATATCGCGTCCAGCGAGGAGGCTTAAGCGAGAAGGTAATGATTGCGGCCTGCGGGAAGGCGGAGCATGACGTCAAGCCCCGCCTAGAAAGGTCCAGCCACACCCACAAACATACTGCGCATACCTTTTCCGGTTGCAGTTGAGCAGAAGGAAGACTGGGGGCCCATCATGTCTGTCAGTAAGCCTCATTCAACACGTTGTAGAGAATTGTTGTTTTAATGAAGTTAAACTATAGGTTAACGTTAGTGGTTAAAACATTTAACGTGCGTGTCTGTTAAATGCAATTTATTTTAACAATTTGTCTGCCTTAATGTTGCTCAAAAGGTGCTTCTAGATAACTATGGTTGTCTAGGTTCTGGTGTGACCACACAGTAACGGCAACAAAGCAATCTCTGTTTATAACGCTTGTATAAACGCTAATTGTGTTGATTTTATAAGTTGACTTGGCTGCCGTGGATTCCTATCCATTCCATATGATCGTTTTTTTTTAAAGCTTAACTAGCACAATTAGTACATAAGCGTGGTCCATTATGCTAGCCATTTACTTTATAGCTAACAAAAATGTCGATAGTGATGGGCAAATACACACACATACACACACACACACACACACACACACACACACACACACACACACACACACACACACACTACATGCACATTTTAGGCAAAACATGTCTTTCTTCCGGTATGCCCTGAAAAAGGACCACCCACATGCTGTGGCAACCCGCTCCCCACCCGGAGAGTCCGGGGCCTAGTGGTGGACGGTGTGTACCACCACCACCCACTAGCCGGTGGCAGAGCACCCGGTTAACCCCAATCAGCGTGATGGGAGACACCTGGCCGGACAACCAGGGAGACAACATAAAAGACACTGGGGAGCAGACAGACAGGGGGAAGTGAGATCGACCAGCAGGCGATCACGAAGGACCCAGAAACTACGAGGCTCCCGGAGACCCTAGTTATCTGTTCGTTGTTTTGTTCCAGTTAT
>JAOPUD010000027.1:16840525-16865359 GCA_027122715.1 Trisopterus minutus
TTGATGGAGATTCACCTGAAAGATATTCTTTTGTTGAAGTGCACCATTGGGATATTTCTGAATAGCAAAAATCATATGATGCATCAAATAGGCCACTGCTATAAAGTCCTATAGGGCCTACTGCTATAAAGGCCTAGTGTTTATTGATTTGCCTTATTGACTACAATTGCCTAACAGATACTGTATTAAAATGATAGATAATGCAGTAGGCCTTTAAATGCTGTGGGAAATATGTTTAAAAAAGAAGTTAAATTCAACTCGCCCAATGTTGCCAATTCATACCACGAAGATGCAAAATTATCCAAGTGGAGGCAAATAATGATGTAGGCCTATATATATTACAAAATATAAACGCAGTTGTCTTTTTTTGGCTGATCTAATTATAGATTTTTAATTTTGTTTTATAGATGTTAACATTTATGTACGTTAAAAAGAAACAGTTCACAGGTCTCGTAAATGGATGTGGGCGTGGCTGGACCTTTCTAGGCGGGGCTTGACGTCATGCTCCGCCTTCCCGCAGGCTGCAGCCGTTAGTACTTGGCTTTAGTGGGGGGTCAAGCTCCCCTTGAAAAAGACTGAGCCAGAGTGGTAGAGAAAACTCTCCCAGATGATGGCTCTGGGCTGAGCTTAGCCCACCCTCCAAAAAAAAACCTTTTCACTTTTTGATAGGGTTAACTATGAAGCCATTGAATTGACTTATATGGTACAATACTGAACTATGAAATAATATTTTTCATTTGCATAAATTATCGAATTGCGTAGATGACCATTGACTGATGCTGCTTGTTGTGTGATTAGATTTGTTGATTCGTAACATGTAGTAGGCCTATAGTGTGATTATAGTGTGGGTCATCAATGCAGTGATTGACCGCTTCACTGCAACAGGCATTTCGTTGTAATTGTGGTTGCATGTTGTAAAACGCAATTTTTAGTAACGTGCATTTAAATGATGTAGCCTTTTAACCCTGGATCATTGAATCTCGTTTTTCTCTGGTAAATATAGCGTGTATGTGATATTGTCTGTTGCTGTCATGTGCCAAGTGTATTAACACGTGCTAATACATACCATCCAGCCCTCTTGGATGTTAAGTTAAAATAAATGTATATCTGGTCCATCAGGCAATAGAGTGATTTTCCTGGTAAGAAGACAAAGGATAGGCTGACAATATTTGTGAAAAGGGAACCTGTTCCTGAAGTCAGAAGGGGATATGCAATTAAGAACAGAGCACAAAACCTAACTGGAATTAATGTGTGAATGGAAATGATTAGGTTTAGGTTTATATGGTTGATATTATCAACGTAAAGTCATTATTTAATCATTACCAGCACGACTGGGTATATTTTCATTGAATGTGATGTCGTGGGATAAGAAGGTATGGCTTTGCGTCCGTTGTTATCAAGGGTAAGGGTGAACCGAGGTTAGCCTAGGGGCAAAAGTGAGCTGGATATGTTTCTAGTGTCGTAAAACGTGATGCTGAATGGTTCTCAAAAATTCCTGAGAGGCAAGAAACAGGCCAGGAGGGGAACTAGAAAGATAACAGAGTGAGAACTAGTTAGACATTGTGTGTGCGCAGGGGATTCATACTGGGAACAAACATGTAAATAGTAACATTCTTGAAGGACAGAAATGGATACATAAGGAGGGCCCCACGACCAGTTCCTCAGTTCTTTAGGCCTATCAAACCAACTCGGCTTTGCTCTTACTTGTTTGCAAGTAATAAAGTATTTTGTCATTCTTGCTCCGGTCTCCTCAAACTCTCTTGTTTAAGTTTTAGTTTTAAATGTGGTTGATCCACCACATTATCCATAAATAATTACATGTTTTTAGGATTTGATGTTGAGAAGAACATCTTTTATTTACACTATTTAAAACTCAACTCGTCTAAATATTATTTTTATTCTCATTATTCCTATAATTTCCATTATTTTTATTTTGTTTGTTATAATAAAAATGTATCAATAAAACATTTTGTCAAATCAGTGAAGACGTACATCGTGACGTAGCGCTTTGGGCACGTTTCCTAGTCTATTTCAAAGTAAAAGCCTTATCCAGCTTGAAATGTATACAATGAAGCTAGAGGAAGGACTTTATTTTGGAAATTATTGTTATAGTTTTGTTATCCGGTTCAATTATTTCGACCTAGCTTACTTGTTGGTTTAGTTTTGCGTATACAAGACACGGGGAGCTTAACATATGTAGACGTGTCATTGATAACATTAAACGGTTTATTTCGGGCCGAGCTGCTGCGTGGCTTTTCGCCCCTGTGGGGGTTTGGATGAGGCGTTTCGCCCACTCACAGCTGAACAGACTCTTGTTTTCGGGCAAAGAACGTTTCTGCTGTCAAGGAACTACGATGAAGTTGCCTCAATCAAATTAAACGTAAACACCTATGTTCTATACATCAATGTTCGTAATATTTGGTTTCCTCCCCAGTCAAGACTGTCAAAACCGCGGGACACAAAGCCTTGTTGTTGTATGATTGACATCCAAGTGTTTCCAGAATGGTTGGGGATCTGCTCAGCCCAGCAGGCTGGACTGCTGGTCTTTGTATGCTCGGCAGCTAACGTTAGCCGTTACTCAGCGTCTCTCGTCGTTACCACGACACACTCACTCGGACTGCTCCCAGTCAAAACAGACTGTACATTGACACATATTTGATAGTATTTGACAGTATATTATATATTGTCCAAAGAAAATGTGCGTTGTATCAGCCTAGTTATGTGTCAAGTTGTTTTGGGACCCAATCTCCCAAGTGCTTTTAACGTTCCAGTGTGTTATTGTGCCCATGCAGTTTTAGAACGTATAGACATGATACAAATCCACAAATTAACTTCTTCTGCTTTTTGTTTCCAATTCAGAAGTCAAACTCACTGTTTTCATCAGCTTTGAGAAGATCCCCGAGTTTACTGTGCGATGGCTAGCCATTTCAGAAGCTACATCTGGGACCCAGTCCTTATCGTTTCTCAAATTGTACTGATGCAGTGCATCTACTACAGCTTCTTGGGACTGTGGATGGCAGGAGTGGACAGCCTTGTGCAAATTAACCACTCTCTGGACCAAATATTTAGCTATCAAGTAAGTCCTACTCTTAACCATATGTGTAATAGCAATTCATGCCATGACATGCCAATTTATGAACCCAACCACCGGCACGGTCTAATCCAGGCTTTTCTACTTGCAGGTCCTTGGATTTGCAACGATACAAGGCAGACTTTCAATGATGGCATTTGTTTTAAATTCTCTTACATGGTAAGGTATAGAGTCTTCTTTAGAGTTGTTCTTAAATGCTTTTTCTTGTTCCTCTATCTCGTCACATCCCAGCAACACACTTTGAAAGCCCAGCCAATAACCTCCACCACATTGAAAGCTGCTCAGGATGTTGATCCATACTGGACCACATTCTCAGTGCAATGCAAAAAAGTCTGCATCCTGGACCACGACCAGGGCGTTTAATTTGCAGTCTACCCAACATTGCTTGACTAATTTGTTGTAGTCTTTTAATCACAATCAGTTTTTTCAATATAGCATCACAATTCATTGCTAAAATGATAAGTAAGGACACATTTTAGAGTTGAGAGTTCAGGTCTTTTGTTTAGGTAAAGTCACACCTAAGGTTTAGGTAAATTTGCAGAGAAATGCTTAATCTCGGCAGGATGCCATATTGAACAGGGTCAGTGATACAGTATTCTAACTTTTTTCTATTGGGGTGTGGCACATGAGTTACACATGTCATTCATATCACATGTATGATTCAAACTCCACATAAATTATGTTTATCCTAACTTGTGTCTGTCCCAATATTTCACCAGTGCCCTCGGCCTGTGGTTTTTTATCCGCCGAGGGAAGCAGTGCCTGGACTTCACCGTCACTGTCCACTTCTTCCACATGATTGGTTGCTGGATCTACAACGCCCACTTTCCAGCTGCTCTGTCCTGGTGGCTTGTCAACATTGCCTGCATGGCTTTGATGGCTGTGATTGGGGAGTACCTGTGCATGCGGACTGAGCTCCGGGCAATCCCTGTCAACACAGGCCCCAAATCCAACCTCTGACTCACTGACCGCGCACAGTGATGCAGATGTGGGTACCAGTTGACAGGACAGTTGACCTTGGGAGTTGGGGGTTTTGGACTCAAATGGCAGGCAACAGATGCAAATGGACTGAGATAAAAAAACAGAAGACAAACCTTTTTGTCATAATTTCCCATTGTACACTGAAATCGTTCATTTGTATTCCAGTTAAGATGCACTGCTAAAAGGGTTTTAGATGCAGGTTAATAATGTGTTTCATATTATATACAATTTATTTTTAGATTGTGACCTATGTCCCAAAATTCCATTAACTGCATCAGAAAATGCACTATTGGATAAGGTGGTGTCCGAAATGTCCATTGATTTGTACAGTATTATGTATCCTATTGTAAACCAGCTGGGGATCTTGTTTGCTCACATCAACGTTCTTGGCTTCTTCTTCTTGTTGGATAAAAGGTTGTTTTCTGGGTTGAATCTCAAGATGGCAACTGTCCATCATAGTTTGCAGATTGCTTCTTTACTGCTGTGGCTAGTTTATTATAAAAAGACAAGTCCCCTCTGTAAGGGATTATCTACCTGCTTTGTTGTTTTTTAAAGTGTTGTGTGACTGGTTTTTTGCATTACCTTAGAGTTACACAATGTATCATTCATAGAGACCGATGCTTTTGAATTTGTCAAATTGTGAGATTGCTCTAGCTGGTGGCTATGTGAACAATATAATATGAGTGTTACCACAACTATGAATTCAAATATAAGCCTATCATACAATCTGAGCCATTATCTGAACCATTATCTGAAATGGTAATAAATCCTGTTTGGGTTGATATTCCTTGATATAGTATTGTATTAGAGCCTGGATGGTAGCAGGCAGCAAAAGTGATCTTCATTACTCAAGCAATTCATCTTTTTAGAACAACTTTAAGTAATCATTTTCACATAATGATATATATTCTATAGAGAAAAAGTTGTGTGGTGGTATGGCTGTTTGTCCAGAATCCCCCAGGTGCTCTCTTCAAATCTTGCTGCATTAAGATACTGTGTCTATGTGCAAATGTGAGTTACAATGTTTTATACATTATCCAAGACAAAGTGTGCACCCCAATTCACTGACGATAAAAAGAGAGAGAAGGAATTTAAACTTTTTAGGTTTTAACTAAAAATCACTGCTATCATTTGGCATTTAGTGACATTTTATGTTTACCTAATACAAAGGAAGGAAGAATTCTGGTCACGATGTTATGGGTTACACATAATTGTACGGCTTACGTCAGCGGTTAAAGCTGAGCTTCTATGAAGAGTGCATTACACCACAAATGGGCATTATGGTGGCCGTCTTTCCTCTGAGCCGGAACCCCCTCTCTCTCTGTCCACTTCCTTTCTTTTGAGTGGTCAGCTGGAAGAGAACAGATGGGGACACACTAATGAGCTTCTGCATGGAGACTCCACACTCTCATTATCGAAATTTTGCTACAGGCAAGGCTAAATACAGAAGTGTTAGGCTGAAGGAGTGATCTCTGAGGAAACTGTTAAACGAATACACCCTCATTTAAAGTGAGACTTGGTAACAATGTGCTTTGAGTGTCTTAGAACTCATTTGCTATATAATTACCCATATGAGAGCTTATATAGACAACTTCACAACCATCAAAATAAAACATATTCATCACAACAAAACAAATGGGTAGGTATTTCAATAGATAGTTCTGTTTTATTGTTACAAACATATTACTTTGTGATACAATACTTGGTACAGGCTTTTATAAATACTGTGCTTTGTTATTGACTTCCAGAAATGACAGGTATTGCATTTCATGTTTACATTCAGTTCTTTAGATTTTTGTATATTAGCTTTTTCATGTTACTGAAGACCTGGATGCAATCATGTTCATGCTTTCTTCATCAGAAGCTTAAATAACCAACCTCTTTCTCATGCTTTATAAACAAAAAATACTGTGTATTTTTAATCTGACATTACGGCCAACACAAACAAGGGTTGACAATTTGTTACCACTTAAAAATTAGCACAAGCTACTACAAACCATGCCAATGTTGGAGAGAATCGATATGGATGTATAAACTAAAACATATTGCTTCTACTTGGGATCCAATCCGATGTCATGCATAGATCTATACAACTTGCTCTGTGTCGAGGTGCAGACAGATGCATCTATAAAATCCACCTACTTCCATCCAACCGTATGCTGAAAATAATCATGCGTTTGAAATTGTATTATTATAAGTGCCAAGGACCACACAATTCAAAAGGGCTAAATTATGATATGATGTGATAAATGATATATGATAAATCATTAATTGCAATATTTGGGCAAGTGTCCATAATTAAGTAAGCTGTTAGTGTGTGGTCATAATGGAGGATGGTATGAGGCTCATGGTTATAATTATTACTCTTTGTTAGCTCTTTATTGTTATTTGTTTGTTGTGTTGTCTTTGTCTTTAACACAATACCATGTAGAATATTCTATTGGAAAATAATTCTCCATATCTTCACCCCATTTGAGGTGTCAGTCACTGACTGTTGCTGAAAAGTCAGGTCAGCAATCAACAATATAAATCAGATTCCGCAAACCATAACAATAAAAATGGATGTAGAAAGAGATTATTAGCCAGGATCAACATGAAGTTCTGTGTGTCCAGTGCCTAATCTGGTGTCTTAATAGTGGCCATGCAAAACTAGCCAGAAGTGGCTAAGATTTGCGGGAAATATTGTTAGGTTTCATACACCTTGCTTGATTGTCACATAAACATAAAATCACGACAGCTTGCAATATCCTTATGTGGCGGTCTTATGCATGTTCCATCTGTGTCTTGTTGACAGATGGTTCAATACTTGTCAACATGTACAGTATAAACTATTTATTTAATTACAAAACAGTTTTCTTATTTTCTTTATCAAACAACTGTCACTAGAGTTTATCTAAATCATCGCATTGACAAAATAACAGCACAAAGTCAACCTTGCGGACAAAGCTTATGCTCAATTACATTTCCCAACAACAATATTCTTGAAGCAGTAACACATAAGCCTTCCAAAACGTAACATCTATGGCTTTGCGTTAACATTTACTGTGGCCCTTTAACATTGCCACACTATTATAACAGTACCCAATTATTACAGTTTGCTAACTTGTCAATCTTGTGCTGATCAAACTCGTAAGCAGTGTTTGATTTACAAACATTGTTAAATTGCTTAAGGAAATCCTTGGCTTGACGATTTTAGTGCTCAGGGGAGAATATAATGTAAAGAGATGTGGCACTGCAGAGGGAGGGAGGTGGGGATAGGTGGTCTGCTTACGAGTCCGCTTCATGCGTATGCGGCTACAGACATGATGAGCCCGGCCAGCAAGGGTAGGGGAATAGTGGTCAGAGAGGCCCGGAGGCAGGGAGAAGAGCTGGGGGCGCACAGGTCGAACAGGCTCCCCTGGAAGCGGATCTTCCTGGAGTCCTCCCGGAGGGTCTCCCAGATGGGGCCCACCTCCTCCTGACAGTCTGACAGAGCCGTGAGGGCACACGTGTGGAAGGCTTCCCAGTGACTGCATGGCAAACACAAGAAACAGGGATGAGCAGAGATATGCTCTGAAACAGCAGAACATTAATTGTTATTCACACCATGAGCGGTTGTGATTAGAATTCCACAGGTTGGTGTAGGGTATAATATTAAAATAGGACAACGAAGACTTTAATTGCCATAGATTAAAGCACCATACCAGGACACATACAACATGTGAATAATGACTTGATGGTTTGTGTATAGTTGTGTAGATTGAATACACAGTTCTGTGCTTGCAATGGGCACAGTAACAGAGTAAGAGAGTAACAATGATTTTTCTAATCTGGGTAATTACTGCTGCAGCCATAGTCATACATTATTTAGTCGAGCAACTCTGTTCATTCTTTCCTGTTCTCTACACTAGAGATCTGCGGACATCTGTTCATTTGTTTTCAGTTTGCGTAATGCATAGCCTTGAATTATAGAATAAATAGGCCTATCGTCAAAGCATAAATATCAAAAAAGATAGAAACATACTTATACAAGAAATATTCTGGATGTGACTATTATATATTAGTCAATGACCTTTCTTTCAAACACTGGCTTATTTTCTAATTATTCTCCTCTCCAATAGGCCTACCTGCACACCGCCTCAACTCCCCGCTCACTGGTCACGTTCTCCTGGTAGTTGTCCATGCTTTCCCCCAGCACCAGGACACAGTCCGAGAAGTCCTTGTATATCTTCTCACACTTCACATCGGTCGAGTCGACTGTCACAACGACGATGCACAGGGACACTACAAAGGAGATAGACAGTAGCAGATGACAACTCCGAACAACTGCACAACATTTAATTTGAATTAGACATATTATATGAGCTCTATAATAGTAAATACAACGTGCCGCCCTTTGGCTAACCAAGCAGGACGTTGTCGTATTTAGTCCCCGTCTTAAATAGGAGGCTTGCTGGCTTTTTTATTATTATTATTATTTTTTAATATATATTGAATATGGCAAGATCATGTTGTAATTAAGTATTTAAACAACAAACCGTTCAAAATTGCTGTATTTTAATTTGAACGCCATGTTCAGTGTGCTAAACAGTAACGTTAGGAGAACCTTGATGCTCGGTAACACATTGCATGGAGGGGTGTGCCCGGCGATGTAGCCAGGCTATACTTCGCTACGTAAAAACATTAAGGTGAAGACACGATATTCCTTGCTTTTCTGCTGAGACGCAAATTAATTCATGCAGACTTTACATAATTCAACATATTTGCAGCTTTTACTGGTTCAATGTATCAAAACATCTTGCATTTAAACATTATGAGGATAAATATTGGAAAATTGTATGCATCGAGAATAAAATATAGGCTAGGTAGGCACGCTTACCAAAGACAAGTGCTAGTCCACAGATCTTCCTCGATATAAATCCCATATCCCATTTCAAGCCAAGCAAACAACACTTCGAGCCATAAGCCAAGGGAGCCAATAAACTCGTTTAAACATACAAATATTCCCCGCAAATCGCGATATTGAGCAAATCAGATGCCCGTCATTTGCAATGCATTGTCATTTCGTCAATAATTACAAGATGATACACAGGCCTATTTGGCGCGTCTTGCGGTGTCTGCACAGATGCTTCCGACAACAAGGACACCTGCATCTATCTGTGCATCTTTCTACTCTCATCCCGGACTGCTCTTATACCCATAACCCCGACATGCTGCTGCCATCCCATGGTTTATTGTGGCTTGGAGTGAAACAGCGCCTCTGTGTTACATACGGGGTCGGCAGCTGTGCACCATCTACTCAAACTCGATAGAAAACAGAAATATTAATTGTTCGACGGTCGCCTTGACCTATTCAAATAGCCTAAACAAGCCTACCCCTAATACGCAAATGGCCATATACAGAACTTCCTGAAGCTTTATCTTTGGGAATAAGCGTTTAGTAATCCATAAATATAACAATGAAAAAACCTCACTTGTTATTTGCTTAATTGTTATTTCATTATTGTATTAAATATCATACACTGTTCATAGGCCTCAAATGAAGAGGGAATGACACAGCAATTACTTCAGACAAAAAAAATATTTTCCTCATCCCTTTATTTGTCCTGTCATGCAGTTTGACAACATGGCACACATCTTTTTTTAACAAAAGCTTAAAATACTTAATACTTTTCAAAGCTTCATGAGAAATAGGTAAACAAAAACAAAACATTTGTTTCCTGATAAGGCTTTGCTCTTATTTGTTGTACCTTGTAGAAACGTTGAGTTGAAATTATGGAAATAAAATAAAAACTGCATCCAAACCACTCAAGCTTTAACAGGAATGATGGAGAATGTCACCAATACACAAATCCCAACATTAAACCCCTCACATACAGTAAATACTTGGAAAGGCAGCTTGAATTATTTTCAACCTTTTTTTTTTACAAATAGAAAAGAGATGTCTCTAACGACATTAAACCTCAACGCACACTTAGTGCACATACTGCACATCTGGTGTGTGTGCTATTTTTCTAATTGTTGCATTATAGAGTATTGTTCACATATTTTTTCAATACATGATCCTGAAGGTCCTTCCTGATGCACTTTTAGGCCCAACCCCCCTGGCAGGTTAAGGCCGCAGTAGGACAGATGTCTAGGGTGTGTCAGGCACACTGCTGGGACGGGGTGCTGTGCACTCCAGGGCTGGTGAGCAGTGGTTATTCAGAGTCAGTTACTGTGGCTGATGAAGAAATGGGTGTCGGAAGTCGCTCATGGCAGGGAATGACGGCGGGAATCTATTGATCGGTCCCAGCTGCCCTCTTGGTTCGTTTCCGTGGTGATGTCTTCGGGGATGCTTTGTCTGTAACACAGGTGGTTTGGTAAGAATGATGCCGTGGCTTTTAATAAATCAATTCCAGCAGAATGTTGTTGATTCCTTTTAGAGCGTGTCAACGTGTAAAACGTACTCATGGCATCAAGGGTTTCCTTAGGGATCCAGCTGATGTCCACATCATTCATGTTGCCAGTGCCCTTCTCAATCTTCATCGTAATTCTCCTCTTCTGAAAATAGAAAAATATCATTCTTTATAAATAGAGAGTAATGTTCTTCAATCTTTTTTTTAGGGAAGATGATTAAGATAGTATTGATGATTTTTTTAAATGTTGTTAAACCCCATACCGTCCTTGAGTCCAGAACCTGGTACATGCCGAACAGCATCAGGGCCACCAGTCCAGTCAGGAAGATGTACATGAACATGCTGGAAGCAGAAAAAAACATTAAAAACTAAAGGTTCAGGCACACTTTTTCATTCTGTTTGGCACATGATCATTAAATACATATGCAACCCTTTGATCCTAAAAGTAAGGACCAAAAGCAGTTTCTTATGGACTTAATTTCTCATGTTATCATTTAAATAACATAAAACCCTAATAATATAAAACATTACGTTTCTCCATCCAGCCCCTCCTCTAGCTCTGTGATGGTGACAGTCTGGTTATAGATGGCGGTCTGGAAGGCTTTGCCCTGGGGAACAATGATTAAAACATCATTAGTTAATACATTACAGATAATCTTACAGATAAGATTACTACTACTGGTAGTAATCCTGTATACTGGTAGCAAACAACTGATGTCGTCAAATGCAACCACAAAAAATGTTTTTAGCTGTGAGTATACTGGCATTCAAAATTACTCATACAGACAGATTGGGACCAAAATCTGTTGACCTGATTTTGCATTGAGCTAGCTACAATCAGCTAGCTGTGCTGTGCCAGGCTGCGCAACAATCTGCAAACGAATGTCATCCAAAAGAGATCATGCTTGCCATTGGTTGACTCAGACCAAGTGTTAGTGTAGATAATATCCAACACCTTTCCTATTCAATAATATTCTTAGGTTTGTAGAATTGCGCTAGAAGACTTTACAACTTCAGGCACAAATACTCGAATGCAAATAGATATTGTGGGTGAATTCTCACTCTTTCAAGCTTACAACCCTTTGTAGCAGATTGTAGATACACTTCATCACATCAATAATATCCTGTCCCAGAGAGATTGGACAACCAGCCACACTTTATCTTTCTGAAACCTCTACGGGGAGACTTCTCACTTCTGTGTCCATGTAGTTGAGGAGAATCACAAGGCCAAAAGGCCGGCCAGCCATGGGTTGAGCTGGGATGAAGGAATATTCAAAGGAGGCCTGTTTCTGGGCCGGTACCACAGTGTTCAGCTGTAGTGCTGTGAACTGCAATACAGAGGAATACCACATAGTTAAATTAAACATGCGACTGATAGAATAAACAAACTAATTTCTTCAATCAAGTTTAGAAAACTAATTGTGAAATTTCATCCTACATGTCATTGATTTTAGAATGCATTCCCTGAAATATACCGGAAAATTATGAGGGTCTCTATAAAACTGTTAACCTATGTACCACAGCTGTGTTTCAACATACGTTCTGGATGTAGAACTGGAAGTCTTGGGGGTAGCGGAAGGAAGCCTCTAGGGACTGGACCGTGAACTCCTGGTTCCCCTTGTTTGTGAAGCCTACCAGGAACTTCACAATTTCATCGGATGGGAACTCTGTATTGTGGGGAAAGACATGGTACACACAACATAATTCAGTGTCAATAAATGTCTAACATATATTCAATAACTACAATCATAGACATCTCACAGGCAACCCCTCCAAGTCAATTGCATGTGTGTTTTTGAAACACACATGCACTTCATTAAGCATAGGTAATGTCAGATTTAGGAAGAGGGCCCATTAAAACAACAAACCCTCTCCAGTCACAAAGACGATGGTTGTGTCAGCGTCAGGATGAGAGGTAACATCAGCAGATTCAGAGTCTTCCTCTGCATCACTGTCCATTTCCTGAGGAATAGAGTAGGACACTGGCATAATAACACATTCAGGATCACAATCAGACAGCTAAATTATAAGAGTAAACACTAACAGTATAAGTACTTAAAATACACTCTAAAGATGTAACATAACATCTGTTTGAAATCAG
Organism: Trisopterus minutus; assembly: GCA_027122715.1. Lineage (NCBI taxonomy): Eukaryota > Metazoa > Chordata > Actinopteri > Gadiformes > Gadidae > Trisopterus > Trisopterus minutus. Next base: position 16,853,076 of record JAOPUD010000027.1, read on the forward strand.
TTTGCCCAGAGAGACCCATTTTGATACCAAGGGGCATTTGTTTGAAGGACAAATATTTGTAAAGCTTTCATGGGTTCCTGTTTGCTCCAAATAAAACATACCTGGTGTACTATTTGGTCTTCCTCGACAAGGACCTCATCCTCCTCTTCCTCGTCCTCCTCATCAACTGTGGCATCATGTCCAATATCCTCAGCAGACTCAGACTCAGCAGAAACCTGGCCTATATTATCACCCCACAAAAAATAACAAAACGCATTTGTTACTTACTTGGCAACATTCATGTAATAAAAGTGGAATGGGTATAGGATTTAGGACGACATGCGTGAGTGAAATCATTGAATAGTTTGGAAAGCATTGATGAATGAATTGCAGTGATCAGCCTACCATATGCTAGACCACTTTATTTGGGGAAATTGTAGCACATGTAGGCCTACATATAAAGTGTAGGCCTAGAATTTTAGTATCAATTGGTATTGTCTACCAAACCTGATTCAACTAGGCTACAAACGGTTTTAGACCCACTTTAACGTGGTCAGACAATATGCATTACTGTAGGCTATAGAGCAGCTCGATGGGCTGAAATGATAATAAACACAATTGATAATATTTGAAGTTGATAACAAAACTTCCAAACTTGATTTGAACTTTCTGTGGAGGCAGGACAGCGAATCAAGATGCTCCGTTGCTATGATTTTTACCCCCACACGTATTTGGAGCTATGGTGACGTGTCCCATAAGCTCCGTCCCGTTAAGTACAGCGCAATAATCACAGGGACATTATCTATTTGTCCAAAAAAGACCAAAAAAGTAACTCTTAAAGAAAGGTTTCACTTAAAAAATAATTAAATAAAAAGATAAATGAGCTGTAACATTCCCAAAGTTTTACAACACAGTAAGTAGTAAGTAGGTGGAGCATGGCTTTCAGTTCATTTCTAAAGAATTGCGACTGTCACAATTTGATACAACTACACATACAACTTAACTTCAACAACCTTATTGTAACTTGAATGACCACTTACTCAGGCCTTCTTCCTTTCTAAGGTCTGAATGGAAGTTTTGTGCCACGTCAATGTTACGCTCCCTGATAACTGAGTAGCATGCCGAACGACTGCAGTCGAAATACTGTACACTATTGCATGCCATTGCACACCTAAACAAAGTAAAGTACTTACCGATGGATATTAATCCACATGGGAAGGCCAGGAGTAAAAGGAGCGCTATTTTGGATCCGAAGTTGAACATTTTGTATACTTTAATGTTGGGAGATTCTTCCACACCAACAGTCAGGGAAAGAAAGCAGTTCAGAAAGGGGAGGGAACAGGACCTTTTCAGACACGCCTATTCCGGGGCAGCTTCGTTCGTTTATGAACGTTTCTTTTTATTGTGCTTTTAAGATGCTTCGTCTGAAGACACTCTACCTGTGATTAAGTGTGAATACGTGTAAGCTCGACTTAAACATTTAAATATAGAGAATGGAAGAAAAAATAACAATCACTAGGACACGATTCAATCATTAAAATCAATCAACTTTTCTTGAATAATGTCAAAGCAGATCTATACCCAAACTGTAGCTAGGAAGACACAGTTGGATGGTAGTAGTGCTGGGAGAGGAAAAAGCCACAGCGACACATTGCATGGGAAAGAACATCAGGAACAAATAACCACCACGGTAAGGTGATGGATGAAGCTATTAATTAAAGGTAGATTAATTACTGCAAACAAGCCATTGTAAGAACACATTTTGCGGGTTAGCACACTGCCAGCATGTTGTTTATCTTTGACGTCACCGTTTGAGCAGTCGATCAATCGTTTTGTTGTGGTCTGCTGTTTGTCCGCTAGATGTCACACTTATCCACCTAGTTTGTAATTGTTTTTATTGTTTCGGAGCCGCAATTGAAAGATAGTAGTCGGGGAACCAGATAAATCGATCTGAAGTGTTACGGCCGAAGAATGATCAGCAGTACCAGGCCTATAAGGTCAGGTCATAGTTCATAGTTTAGTGGAGTCAGTATGCAGCTGTTATTACTTGGGAAGCTGGAGCCAGATAAGGAAACAAAAGGGCATGCAACTTCAAGCCTCGAGGCTCTAATAAATCGGACACAAAGTAACCACAAGCCGCCACAAGATGTCAGTAATAGTTCATAGTTCATGATGGACTTGCACATTATTTCTCCACCGTCACGCTGAAATACTGCGTATATAGCTATCTAATTTTTCAAGTTAGTTACATTTTGGCTTATCGTTATATTCCAACCGTTGCTGACAAATATGTCTGAAAGCCGTAAGGAAGTAAATTATATTATAAGGCTTAATTTTTTTAATGTCATAGGTAAACCAATAGAAACTAGGACATTAACTAATAAGTCATTTTTCGAATTTTAAGATAATGCGGGTTAATGTTATTGTTGTTATAAATATCCATATATACATACGCTTAAAAAAAATTGTTGTCAAAATAATTCTTTATGCCTACTAGACCATGATTTCTGCCATTTATTTTTTTGTCACAGAATTAACTGCACTTTTACAGAAGGGATAGTAGTATTAAGAACATGTTGTAACTAATTGCATACTCTTGACACTTATCCTAGTGATAAGGGTTTGAAGGCCAGACTCAGCTGGAATGGAAACTCCTTAAATTTGAATTAATTGAGTGACATCCGAAAACGATCATGCTTGTCATCTGACAACATTTCATAGCTCTATATATTCAATTTTTATTAGGTAAAATCATATTTTTACTTCATATATATTTTTGGTTCAAATTAATGAGAGGGATGATTGAGGATTATTAAAATGTATATTAAAATATGTAAATGAATACATTATAAACCAATTTGTGTTTTGTGTGTTTCTTCTGTTTTAATATTTCATCATAAAACAACACGTGTAATACACTTATCTTAGCGATAGCCGTCTGTCAGTATATATGAAAGGTTTATTGGATGTCTGTTGGGAAAGATGTCATGGAGGATTTCTATCAGCTATTGTCACATTGGCACATTGGAGCAATGGAGGTTTGGACTAATTAATGATAGGGTTGGTTATTCAAATGTATGTTTTAGGTGCCCTGGATTTTTCCATGCCCTTTATCTGTATTTATCTGTATCAGTGGTTGCAATAGCGTAGGGAAACTGGAATAAAATAATTCCATTATCCTTGATTCTGCTGCTTGACGATGGATTATTAATCAATTATTAAATTGATTAATAATTATTCAATTATGGCTTGCAACATAGGTATTGGCAAACTATTGTTTAGGTCAGGATAATGACAATAAACCAGGTGGCTAATCGATAGAAAGTGATCAATTATATAATTACTAAGCATGTGATTGGATCCATTACTCCATTTAATATAACATGATCCACATTTTTTAATCAATGGATGAAGTATACAGTGAAAATAAAATATGCTTCCAATTCTAACACTGTTTCCCCTATAGCAATATGTATTCCAATACTTATAGCAAGTTCAAGATGGTATAGGTCCTCCTAAGGTGACAAATGTGTTAAGCAGGTAAAAACACCCTTGACCCTAATCGACCAAACAAATACATACCACATCAGCCATAAAGATATGTATGGCTTCCATGAAGACTTGTAAAACATACATATATGGTTATCGACATTCCAACTATGCAATCCACTGACCTATGTCATTCTGTCTTAAAGCATTCGAGAAATGTAGTTTCAGAGCCAATTAAAACATGTATTCAATACATCCTGCACCTCACACCAACACACTAAACCTTGGAGTCATGTTCGGTGATGGGAGCCTTTTTCACCTCAGTGTAAAAGTCAGTGGGCATATGAAAGAAGAGTTCATCATCAAAGCAGTCGTCGTCGGCGGGGGAAGCCAGGCAGGGCAACTTGAGGACGAAACCAGTCACCACGCCGCCCACGGCCGCCGCTGCGATAGTGGAAAAGATGGCAGCCACCTGGTAGAGGGCTTGCTCCTCGGCGCTGCGTCCCAGACCGGCCTTCAGCCCCGGGATGAGCTGCCGCAGCTCCAGGAGCTTAGGATCCCCCTCGGGAGGAGAGCGGTGGGCGAAAATCTCGTACATACTCGGCCCGTACGTTTCCTCTGTCGCCAGCAGGATGGCACAGATACCGGCTGTGCACGAGATAAGGCCCGTCAGCCCATGGAGGTTGTGAATGCCGCACTGGTCCTGGATCCGGAGGCGTTGGGCCAGAAATGGCGTGAGGTACCTGTATCCCAGGAAGCAGGCCGTGCAGCCCAGGACCCCCAGGGCGTACGCTGCCGCAGGCGAGATCATCATGTCCACGGAGGCCCCCACAGTCACACCACCGGCCAGGGTCACGTTCTGGATGTCGGCCATGGTGAGCTTGCCCTTTTTATTAAACACGGCCGATAGAGCGAAGGCAGTCATAGTAGAGGAACTGAGCCCTATGAAGGTGTGGAGCACTGCTCTGTGCTGGTCGTCACCCTTCAAGGTCAGGGAGGAGTTGAACGAAGGCCAAAACACCCAGAGGAACAGCGTCCCCAGTACAGAGAGGATGTCTGAGTGGTAGCTTGTGATCTCCTTCGAGTGTCCGTTGTTTAGATTGGGTCGGTACAGCACAAATGTCACTCCTAGGCCAAAGTAGCAGGCGAATAAGTGAATTACAATGGAGCCACCTGCATCATTTACCCTTAAGTACTTCAACACAGCCCACTCTGTCACAGAGAAGAAGGGGACCTCTAAGAAGGCCATCACGAGAAGCTGCACAGGACTGGTCTTGCCGAGCACAGCCCCGAATGAGATGAGAACAACAGCACACGCAAACTCTGCATTTATGAGGTTGATCACCCCGAGGTGAACCTTGCCGTCTTGGTAGAACTGGAAGTAGCCTTGCACGAGGATCGCCCATTGGATCGAAAAAGTGGCAGTGAGGAAGTTGAAGACCATTCCACTGAAGCCGTAGAAGCGTAGAAACGCCAGCAGACAGCCGAAGCCAATAAAGATCATCACCTGCACGTCAGCAAAGTAGGGATAGTCTCGGTAAAGAGAGTTGTCCATCGGTTTGGTCATGTTGTTCTGCATCTTAGCATTGGCATTGTCATCGTACGTGACGAAGAAAGAGTAAAGCACCAGAAGTATGACTTCCAGCACTAACACCAACGCCGGCAGGCGCACTCTCAAGCTTGTCGACGATGGGTTCATGTTGATGCACAATGAACAGTTGTGAGTCCTGTGGCTCTAGGGCTCTTTTATACTGCAATTCACCTTTGGATAAGAAGCTTTGACCTCTGGGTCAAAGCTTCACAGAATTGACAGTGCACTGCAACCTGACATGATATAAAAAAGTGCTGATAAAGCTGATGAGACACAATATATTTCCTATATGAATATATTTATATTTATATTGATATTACTAGAACAATTATAATGATTAAGAAAGACAAATATTTTACTCATTTGAAAATATAGGTAATTAAGATTTGAAAACAAATACTCACTATTTAAGACCAAGAGACAGTTTTCTTTATATTTTACCCCTTAATACTCAGATTGTTGTTTTATGGTTTTGTGAGACCCATATCATAGGTTTTTTATAAAATGTTATTGTTCTTAATGAACTATGTCCCCTGTAAAAGAACAATTCACTGCACATCATGATTATTATATTGTATTGTTTAATATAAGGTTTTATTAGCCATGGGTCATCATAAACAAATTGAAGAAAATAATCCCTAACTTTATGAAACCATTATAAAAGCAGCAGACTATATAGTCTGCTGATAGCTCAAATAATATAAATGATACCACTATCAGGTTTCTCCATGTAAAGATTGTCCCTTTTTAGAACCTCAACTTTGAGTTGTTGTTCATTACTCAGCTTACAATGTGACAAAAAAGCCATAAATCATTTCATTTAGCTGCAAAAGTCATCGTTAAAACGTTGTTGAGATTACACCTAGATATTAGAGTTTATATACAGCAGATTTTGTCCAGTTGTCAACTGCTGGGCATTATCTCTAATGCCTAGATATTAGAGATTATATCCAGCAGTTTACAACTTTTTTAGTGCACTGGACAATGTGTGCTTTCTGACACGTAACTAAACATACTTCACACTGCACCTTATTAGTGATGAATGACTTCCAATAACTATGGTGCCATACCATTAAAGTCGCTCTCTACTGCCTGGGACCCTACACTCAATTTAATTGAACTTAGCTATAGTAACTATAGTTTTGCTTAAACAAATATGTAGTTCAATGAGCTTTACTGTATATAGTGAAGCATACATCACACCCCTTTTCCACACTAAGTGCTTAATTATCATACCTGCTGCACAATGGGATGGGCTGATGTGGGATGAATTTATTCAAGTTATAATATTATTTTAATAATATAAAGGCAGATCATTAATTGGAGATTCTTCTGAATAAATATACTTTATTTTTAAAATCCTGGCACATTGTTAACTCTTGACACTTGACTTGGCAAGCATGTTATATGCAATTGCATTATATGCAATGATTGTCTTAATGTTATAAGACATTAGGCAACATGCATGTATATTTTCTTAATTTCAAACTAGTAATATTTCAATGCCATCCCTATAAAGCCCCCTCTGTCATTATTTAGAGTAGGCCTAGGGTTGGCTACAGGTAGATCAGCATTTGATCTATACCTGATGTGGCTGTTATCCAAAGCATTTCTCTTGGGATCACTCTGATCACTCAATGTTGTCTAAAGATCCCCGGTCTTAATATATTGATATTTATGCATTTTGCTTAATGCTATTTAATAAACATTGTTTTGATGAATAGGTCTTCTAAGTCCCCGCTCTAGTCTAGAAGAATGAGGGCTCCGCCGGACGCGTCACATGCGAAGAAGCCGAAGAAGAGCCGATGGACACGACCAACTCCCAGAATGCACTGCAATGCCAACGTAGGCAAACAGGAACATGGCCACCGGTGTTTAGCATCAGCAGCCCACATTCATAGTCGATCGACTTCGATCAATTTAGCGTGAGTGTATCGTAATATAATACTTCTTGCGCCTCGAAGAGTGAAGAACATATTTCTTGGGGTGTTTGAAACCAAACCCGGATAGAGTCGTGTTGCTGGAAACCATTCACTGACAGGTAAAGGACGAGACAGATTCAGTTAGCATTGACGCTAGCAATGATCAATACAGTATCAGCCCAATTGAGTGTTAGCAAGATGCTCATCACTAACTTTAACATGACATCGAACCGCAGCCATGGACTAATAACAACCTGACATTACTTTTTAGACATTTCTTGTCTTAACCTAGTGTTAGGTCTGTTTTTTGTCTCTTTTGCTTAGCATATTTTGGGTGAGTTAATTGCTCAATACTTTGAACAAATCTTTATTGTATCATGTAAATTGTAGACTAATTGTGATCAGCTTTGGTTTCGTCTAGATCAAAGTCCGATATGTTGGAGAGTGAAGCTCATGTCACTCAGTTACTGTTCCAGATGAGTGGACAAGTACTGACTGTACTTGTACTTGTCTACATACTGTACAGACAGTATGTAGACATGTCAGCAATACCCAGAGAATATTTGTGTGCATGTGTTGTGTTTGTAACACACTAAGGTGTATTTCTTACACATATCTTGTGTACAGCGTTTGTACTATTGAGGCTACTTTGGACCGACCTTTACTTTCTCTTCAGAGTGGCAAAATGGCAAGTCCAAGGACCAGGAGAGTTCTGAAGGAAGTACGGACCGAAGATGAAAACAATGTAAGAACTCAACTGAAAGCTCTGATTATTGATCATGCAATGGTGAATTGACAAAATTGATCTGAACAGTAAATGTTAAACACATTTTTTAAAAGATATTCAACAATTAGTCTGGACCATAACATATATACTTTTTGAGAGTCTTTGTGGCATCCGCAGGTTGTAACCAATTGTTTATTTAGACAATATTATCTTCCAAATCCCTGATCCACTCAATTTCCTTAAGGATGGAGATTCGTTCTATACAAAATCCCAAATATTTTCATCTTTATTCATAATATTTATAAACCAAATGTGTCAATTTAACAATGTACTTTTCTGTTCCAGCTTTGCTTCGAGTGTGGTGCTTTCAACCCCCAGTGGGTTAGTGTTACGTATGGAATATGGATTTGTCTCGAATGCTCTGGGAAGCACAGGGGCCTGGGAGTACATCTCAGGTATGTTTAAAAAATGTGGTTAGAGGTTTACCAAACAATCACATATTATAAAATCTTTAAATGAGGTTGATGGTAAAAGTGTTTATAACAATATTCCTTTTTACTTATAATATCAAACGTGATTACTTTATCTAAAATATTACATTTTATTTGCTATTTGAATTGGTCTTTCCGAGGCCCCGTCAACAGTTATTACAATTATTTGCAATTACTTGAATGTTTCGAGTTAAAGCACAGGAAAGGCAATCTAATGTAGCACAAATAATCTTGCTGGTCACACAAAAAAATACAATTACTTTTGAATTCTTAAAGTCAAAAGTATCAAGTAGCTACCGAAACAACATTGGGTATTCCATTACGGGATATAATCAAGTTTAATTAATAAAAAAATCAGCATTCTTTTAACATTTGACTGAGTACATTCTTCATGGCAGCAATGAAATGTATTTCTTAATTCCTTTTTATAACATGTCATCCACTTCCCTCTATAGCTTTGTGCGATCGGTCACCATGGACAAGTGGAAGGATCTCGAGCTTGAGAAAATGAAGGCCGGTGGCAATGGGAAGTTCCGCCTGTTTCTGGAGCTCCAGGATGACTATAATCCCTCTTGGAGTTTGCAGGAGAAATACAACAGCAAGACTGCGGCTCTATTCAGAGACAAGGTAGCCTACCTGCTAACCAGCCCCGTTAGGAACGTTTCACTTACACCTTGAAGTAATGACAGCAGCATCTGACTCATGTTGTGTTGTCTTTAACAGGTCGCTACTATAGCAGATGGAAGGGAATGGTCCATCGAGACTTCCACTGCCCAGAACTGGACATCTCCTCAACCTAGGACTGGCATGTCCACTTCTAGTCGGTAAACTGGAATTAAATCCTGTTAGGTGTTTTGAAGCATCTTTCTTTTTTTTAATTGCCAGTGGAGTGGTTCATTAAATCAATTATATTTGATCTGTCTTGCACAGCTCTGTAGCACCTGGGCAAAACCCTCCAAAGCCTGGGGACAAGGCGTTTGAAGATTGGTTGAGTGACGACGTGAACTCCTATCAAAGGTATAACAACATTACATACAAACCTTCCTCACATGTATTGTGTACGTATCCTCAACCAGTTTATTTAGGCGAGGGGTTATAATGTTTCCCCATGCATCCCACTTCTAGCGGAGGCGGCTACAGTGGAAATCAAGAGAACCGATACGTCGGCTTCGGCAACACGGTGACCCCAGAGAAGAGGGATGACGACTTCCTGAACAATGCCATGACGTCTATATATTCAGTGCGTCTTCACATAATTACACTGAGAGTCGGGTGAGTCACTGGTGGAACGCCTCTTTAAAATGGCCTTGTTTATTCACTAGGGTTGGAGCAACTTTGCTGTCGGAGCCAGCAAGTTTGCCACTGTTGCTAAAGACAATGTAAGTATATCCATCTTCTACATTTTATCACATCTGATTTGAAATTGAATTTAAAATGTGCTTTTGTTTTCTGTCTTTCACTTGATACAGACAGCAAAACTGGCAAACCAAGCAACTCTAAAGGTAGGAGAATGAGATCAAATAAAATGTACAACAATGCAATGAAATGTTGTATATACAATTTAATCCTTCTCATAAATCATGACAATAAGAAAACAAGACTCTTCAAATTTGGTAGACCTTCTCATCTTATTTCTGATTAGTATTTTAAATACTAATTTCTTTACACACATATTTAAACTTTTACGTTACGTTACGTCTATGCATGAATGAGTCCTTCTGGCTGTGATCAGCTCTACCTCTTTAACCTTCCTCTGCCTTCTCTGGATGTAGTTAAAGGGCTATAAAGCGCCCCCAGAACCGGTAAAACATACTTGCTGCATGGCCCTTTCACTACAACGCTGACATTTGCCCCTCATACTTTTTTTGTTTAATTTGGGTGTTAAATTGTTGTGGTTCTTGTGATTTGGAATGCAGCATTTGGGTTTAATCACATGTATATGTAATTTTGATTATGTTGCCACATCCCTGATTTTGCCTTCTAACTTATTCACCACTAACTCATTTAATGGATGATCTCTCAGACAACGGTTTGCTAGCGAAAATAACTGAAGGATGATGTTGGCATCATCTAGACTCAAATAATCCATATGGTAATCTACAATGATTTAAACGAGTCAGGGTGTCCTGTTGCCATAGGGATATCCATTAATGCATGGCAGCTCCAAGTTCAGCTGATAATCATTAGTTTTCTGCTGAAATTGCTTCAGAGGTGTCATGTTGTGTGTGGGACGTCTTACCGCTAACAACAGAGTTGGGAAACTAACTTTATTTATTCTATTTGGACCAAATAGAAGTATGATTGATAAAAAAAGATTAACAATAATTTGGACAATGTCTATTACAGTAAAATGACTAATAACAAATTGGTATCCCATGGGGTTGGTAAAGGCTGTGAGTGAGCTCAACCACCACACCACTGCACCACTGCTCATTCAGTGATACTAATGACACGCAGTAATGCAATCGCCACTCAGTGCCTCTGCGGTGCTCTTGCATTACGAATGCTGAACGTCTCTTATTTCATTAAAGTGAATTCTTCCTTCTCACTTCCAACCAGGCCGCAGAGTTAGGACAGACAATAAATGAGAATGTTATCAAACCCACCCAGGAAAAGGTAACATCGATGTTTGAGGTTGTTGGCTTGGTGGCGGGCTGTAGTGCCACTGACAGTAAACGGCTTCAGAGGTGAATGTGTGCTTTTAACACGATGCGTGTGGGAGATGGCTCTGCACTGTTAACCGACAAAAGCAACGGAGCTCATGTTTACATCCTTGATTTGACGGCCTTTCTAGTTAGACCCTCTACTTGTGCCATTATTGAACTTATAGATGGTGTGATTTTTTTGCTGCTTGCTGAAATCTTCCACAGTGAAATTATTGCCGCTGCTCTGTTTACGGTCTTTCTAGAAAAGTATAGTCTTTCTGGAGAAAAACAGTCAGATGTCCATTTTTTTATTTATTATAAAATAAATATAAGAAATACATTTAATATTAAAGGAATATAAAGATATTTATATACTATAATTATAATAAACTGATTTCATATGTCTTGTTACGGAAATTCCCAGACATGGTAATAGAAGGTATGGCACACTTGCAGTCTCTTTCTCTGCCTCTGTTGCTTAGAACAAAGCTGTTTGGAGTAATCTTAAGGCTTTTGCATTGTACACTACATTGTAGTGATATGTTCTGTAATAATTAGGCTGATGAGGTTTTCCAGAAAGGTCACTTATCAAGACGTATTTCAACACCAGGTGTACCTCACACACTACTTTGTTTGCTTTTGCGTTCTAACATGCAGTAGCCATTGTCTATGTATGTGTAACATTGAATGTTTAGAACTGCACAACACAGCTGCATTTGTCCAGAAAATCTGTGAGAATGTGTTTGCATGATGGCTTAAAAACACATTCTCATATTTGTTGTAAATGTTTTTTTAATCTGTTTATTCAAGTATATTCTGCATTCTTGTATCACTTATTTTGAGTCTTATTTGTCTAATAATGTGGCTTATCCAGGTTAAAGAAGGGAAGTTGCTAGATGAAATGACAGTAGGCATCTCTGGGCTGGCCAACAAGGTAGGATGGTGGAGGACAGACCTCTGCTTCACTGTGCAAATCCTTAACCAGTCTCCTCCGCAAGGAACACTGCCTCCCAGCCCTGGTATTCTTCTACTCCTTGGCCCTCATTCAGACCGCCTTTTAAAAAGCCATAAGGTCTGCACAACAAATTGATGGAAAATGATGTCAGGGTCTGGTTCCATTCAGTTTCCTGAGCGGAGACTGGTTTGGGTGTGTTGTATATGTTTCACCAATATTAACAGAAATTTCTGTTTTGTCTTTTGCTGCCAATAATTTGGTGGTAAGTACTGTATTAAATTTTACATGACTGTAATGAAGTATTTTCACAAAGCTGCTAGTTTTAGAAATCAAATCAAGGACAATACAGACTATTGTTAAACAGTTCTGCAGCTATGTATTAAAGATTGTGTGAACCACATTGATGACTTAAAGTGTGTGTGTGTGTGTGTGTGTGTGTGTGTGTGTGTGTGTGTGTGTGTGTGTGTGTGTGTGTGTGTGTGTGT
>JAOPUD010000027.1:16866428-16878344 GCA_027122715.1 Trisopterus minutus
ACACACACACACACACACACACACACACACACACACACACACACACACACACACACACACACACACACACTCCCCCCGCCTCACCTTACCTCTCTACCTGGTCCTTTCTCATCCCTCCATCTCACAGACACTTTCAGGGAAAGGAAAGTCCGATCTTGTTAATCCATTTTTATATCATAGTTATTCATGAGTTGCCATTTTTGATGTCCTAGTGTCTTCATTGGAATCATTTGAACTCAAAAATCAATGTCAATTTCTATTTCCTCTTGTGAATAAATCAGTGTTTATGTCAGGTGAGTTAGTGGGGCCAGTGATTTCACCTTACATTAATTTATGCATAGGGTTGTATTTATATTGTCCAAGTGGTATACTCAATTTATCTGGTTACCCACCTCATTTTGGTACAGTATTCAGCCTCAAATAATTGTATTGTGTAGAATATTCAAATGAGCTGAAACTAAAAACGGGGTGGATCGAAGTCAAAGTCACATTTAATACAAATGATGTGAACATGGTAATCTAGTATCAAAATGTAGTTGGCAAATGTTTATATATTTGCTTAATTGCTTGTAAATTTTATTTTATTTTGATGCATGATGTATTATTTTTGCTTGTCTTGCAACAATTAAAAGCTCAAGGAAGTACATTATACTTTATATTATTGAAAAGACAGATTAAATGTAGAAATTGGTTAGTAAATAAATAATAAATAAATAAATAAAAGGAGGGAAACAGGTTTGGAAAAGTCACCCCATTTTACAATCCAGAAATTTGCTCACGTTATTTTCTATGTTCACATCAAATTTGAGTGGCCAAATATGAATTCATCTTTTGGGGAAGGGTTTATAAAAGGTAGATGAGACTACTAACACAGGTCTGCTACCATGACACCATGTCCCCACGACGAACGTTAAATGTTCTTAAACATCTCTCCCCGTCTAAAACTTCTCATTCTGACTTGAATCTGACCGGCATTCCCTTTCTTAAATATGAATCAGGAAAGAAAACTCCTGTAATATCTCCAGTTAGGTAAAACATAAAAATCCATTTAATCCATGATAATGGATACATTATCAAAAGATAAGAAAATAAATAACATTTGTATTTATTGTATAGATTTTATTTTCAAATGAAATATTTCATAGGGACCTGATTATATTTTCTTAAATCAAAAATGTATATCAGAATATTCAAAGATGCGTGATTGTATTCTTTCACAAATGTTTGCCATTCTCAACTTGTAGAATCCTCTTTTAAATCCCTGCCTTAATGTTGCATTGGTGCACTCAGTCTGAGCTATATATAGATGCATACTGACCGAGCATGGTATAACCATGCCATGCTGGACCTTTCAGAATTATGTCCCGGGCAATAGGCAAAATCAGAATTTCAATTGGTCCTCTGTTTTGTGATGATTCTCTAACCTAAATTGTTTCTAAAGATGGATTGTGTGTGCTTTGTAAGCCATATAACTTAAGAGTAACAACATTACTATCGAGACTTACTTCATATATGAATGAGTATGTCTACGACTAGGCATTTTCACTGTGTTTGGTAAATCTGGGTGTCATGGGCAAACACCTATGAGCTTAGTTTACCAAATGGATTGTTATTAAGTGTGGTTTCCACGCACAAACAAAACATAGTCTCTGTCCAAGGCCTTCTATAGGATATAATTCCCCCCCACCGCACACACCAAAATATGCAGACCCTACAAACATTTTTTTTATCCTGATTGTGTACAATCTACACAACCTCTTACATCTTATCTATATGAATTTTCAGATTTGTTTCTTTATATATATGTCCTGTTCACCCTGCATGGCCCCATGTTTCTAAGACCTATGACTTTGTACATTTCGAACAGAAATACTATTGTAAGATGTCAGCATGTTTTGTGAAATGCAGGAAGTGTTGAATAGAATTGAAGTCTTCATTAGTGTGCTCTAATTGTTCTAACCTGTTATAAAACACTATTAAATGGTCCCGTGCATGCATTGGACAAATGTATTCCAGATGTTTTTGGAATATGATAGCTATGCTAGGTGATGTGAGTAAGGTTCCCATGGTGCAACGTGCTTGGACTTGAAAGCTGTTATCACCCTGACCCCATGTACAGCTTCCACTTCCAATGTGGAGCTACTCCAAACCCATCCATGTTTGGTTTGTTTTAGTGTTCGCTGGAAGCTTTTGTGTTACAACCATTCTTACTGCCCCTAGTTGTCACCATTGCAGATACTAACAAAAGTGAATCCTAGGCTTTTAATCGTATCTGATGCTGTAATGCTGTGTGTCGCCATGTTCTCTGCTGTATATGGCCGATCTGTAACTCATTCACGTGTAGAGGGAAAGGGCACCGCGTTGTGTGGTACTCCTTGGGTGTCATTCAGGTTCATTTTGGGAGCCTTCCTCTGACTTCTTCTTCTGGGTATATGTGATCCGCGGGCATATGTATATGTGATCAGGCGACTCACTCCCCAAGGTCGCCTTTACATTCCATCCCATCTCTTCCCTCGATAGGTTTACTGTGTTGAGAACGTGGCTTATGTATCTCATGTCCCCCTTGTGCTGCCACGACTCCGTTTCGGCAACCCCTCCAATGGTGTGGCATGTAATATTGGGGGGGGGGGGGGGGTTAAAAAAGGTGTGCTAGCTAGATGGGTCTGATGCGTTTACATGTCTTGAACTGTGACGACCCAGGGACCCCCACGGCAGAGGGCCCTCTGCTGTGTGTGCTAACCTGTGCTATGGTATGCCTTAAAAAAAAAAATGTTGTATGGTGTTTTTGTTGTTGCAGTAAACCATTTTCTTTTCATGCTGATTGCCCGTACGACATACTGAGTTGTATGCGTGTGCCTCGTTAATAAACATGTATGATGAAGTGTTAGGTCGAGAAAAGTTTTTGTTATATATTGTCAATGTATGTTGTTATTGATCATTTGTCCAGTTTACAGCCAAGGGGGTGAGAACAGTTTCTCTGGAAATCACTATTGAATTATCACTGGTTTGGTGATATGGTGAAAACATTGATTATTATGACAACATTGCTTGAGTTTATAGATGGCATATTGTTTTCACAGAAATCCATTCATTTAGATTAAATAAGTAGACTGAAGGGATTATAAGATAAAAGTGTGCAACATTGAAGGCAGTTTCACTAATTTTCAATGCGGGTATAAAAAAAAAATATTTTAATGCCATTCTAATGTCATTAGCAATGACACAACGGTAGGTGTTACACTGTTGTAACAATGTGATATTTGCCATTTGAGGTCGATGTGAAGAAAATCCCACTCATTGCAGACAGATCCATCTACCTTGTGGCCCGCCTACAAGGCGTGGTGTTGTATCCCATTTCCTAAACTATTTCATTGGAGGGGGAATCCTAAAACAGCATCTATGGCCGAGCTCCAGGGTAAGTAGCGTCTGAACCGATACAAATGCGTTATGAGCGGTTAGTTAGTTGGATTGTAACGAAGCCAATGTATTGTTGATTGGGTTTCCTCTTAGCGTGTCATAGGAAAATGTACGAACTCGCTGAGATCTCAGGCTGGCAGGCTGCAATGGTGGACCGGAGCAGAGAGCCAGTCAATGTTAGACGACCAAATATTACATGTCTGGATGTTTAACTCGCTGATAATGAAGGAATAGCCCGAGCGCCGAATTGATGGCGATCACACGTGTTAAGTGGCTGCATGAATGGCGGAAGGACTGAGTGAATTAGTGTGCGTTAGTTTCGGGTGTTGCATATGATTTGTTAGCATCGACTGGTGGATGAACATTCCGTCATCAGGCACATAACGTTACATCCCGATCCCCTCTTCCACCTCTCCACACAGCAGCAGGGCTATAAATACAACGTCTACTTCACGGACAGCTTTTAGACCTGTATGTGTTTTAATGCCTGGCGTCGCTGACCCGTTAGCTCTATCTTGTCATGGCCTAGCGTTCATCTTTAATTGTGGCTAATCGCAGTTTCAAGTATGTCCTTTTCATTCACATCTGAAACCAGGCATGTAACATATGTCAGCGCGAAGTGCGATTGCGACTAATTCCACCGTGCTAGAACGTCCCCGAGTATATGTTGTTCTATAAATGTAACCCTTAATAAGCTCTTCATCAATTAATAATAAATCAATTATATATTATCCCAATAGTCTTTGCATTTGCCAGGGAATTTGCACAGAGGACAATTCGATTCTAAAATTGGTTGGAAATATTGATTAGAAATTGGAGACAAAAGATTCCAATCCTATCCTTAACGATGGTAGTGAATCGGACCCATGCTAAACTCTTTCTGCAGTCTAGTTTGTCAACGCATGTTACCCTCTAGCGGTGTAGATAGGTTTTCATGCCTATTTTCAAGTCGGAAAAAAACCCAACAATTGCCTATCTGCAGGAGGCCTCTGAGCTTGAATAGCTTACTTCACCACGGGCTGACAAAAGCTGTAGCCCTAGGCTTACCTCAAAGTGGTCAGGTTTTAATACAAGTCTTTGTCTCATTAAAAAGTACACGTATTCTTGATGTAACCCAAATATTGTTGTCCTTGCAGGGAAGCTGACACAATGTTTTTTACAGCAACGCTCTGATTGATTATTCAACTCACCACCTTTCAATTAGGTGATGTATTGCTTTATTTTGTTCCATTCTGTATTAAAAAACGATAATTTAAATAAGTGTGGTGCCCGCTGGCCTGTGCCACCACTTTCAGTGATCCCGAGAACGAAATACGTGTGGTATACCAGTCATGGAACCTCAGGCAACCGAGTCTTTTAGTTGTTAAAATGCATGGGTGTTTGTTTACTTTACAGGGTCTTGTAAACAAATAAAACAGCAGTGATGCCGCCCCCATCTGACATTGTGAAAGTTGCTATTGAATGGCCTGGTGCCAATGCGCAGCTTATTGAGATCGACCAGGTCTGTACTCGTTCACTGCCATGCTTTTAAACGCCTCTAATATCCTTTCTACAGTCTGTTAAACAAGTACTTGGAGTCATGTAGAATGAGATTTCGTTTTATCTTCTATTGTAAACTGTTGTAAACACTGTTAAAATAACAGACAGAAAGATATTTTTATGTTTATTGCAGTTGAAAGTGGAAAACTTGATCTTGACAAGCGGGTTATTTTTCTGACAGTACAGAATAACTGCAGATTGTATTAAGAACATTACAATGTTGTAGGTCTGTGTAGATTCTAATGATCTTGATAGATTATTATGATATTTCCTGGCTTTTTTGGTAAAGCATTTCAATTTATTTCCCATGCGTTTATAATACATTGTGTGTTTGCAGAAAAAACCTTTATCTTCAATTGTAAGGGAGGTATGTGATGGGTGAGTACAATTTCTATATTGATTTATTGCTAAATGTATTCATCTCCATCAATTTGCATTTTAAAGTGTATAGTCAGCAAAGACATGAATCAAAATGAATACAAGTTGGGTCGATTTGGCTTCAGGTAGCATTATTAAAAATGTTTTTTTTTTATGATCAGTCTAAAACAAAGGGTTTGGTAATAATGTCCAACACGCTGAAGTAAAGTTTGAAGACTAGTACAAATTAAATGGTTTAGTTAGGTAAATTCACGTTTTGAAATACATCCAGTATTTCCAGTTCCAATTAATTTCCTCTTCTGTCTAAAAAAGAGTCTTTAGGTCAATGGCCTCCTTAACGTTCTTAAAGCAGACTAGCCTCTCCAGACCATCTCCGACTCTGTTTGTCCCCCGTTTCCTCCTAGAAGTGACTGCATTTCACTTTCACATCGTATCTTGTCTCATGTTTATTCCGACAATAAACACACTGCCAAAAAATCAATTTCCATTCCATTAAAGTTTGCTGCAGTTCTCCCTCCCTGCAGAGCAGCTTTCCTTCCGTACACGCAGAACGCCCACTTCTTGTGTCCTCTATCCATAAATCCTCCATCTGCCGTAACCAATAGACCTTCTGGAGGCCTCCGCTAGATTTCTAATCTTTTTTTTTTCTACCACGCGTGTACTGTTTGTCAATGTGTGGAGATTGTATGTGGGGTGAAAACAGCCCACCCACATTCTGTTTGGAGAAATATGCATCTTTCAAAAAGATCTTGCTCATGGCCTTGACTAATATGAGCCAAAGCATCTGCCACGACTACTCTCATGTTCCCTCTCCTTCCCTGTCCTGTACAAGGTGGTCGCTGTCTGGGGCAGAGCAGTTTGCCCTCCGATATGCCGACGGCCCCCAGCTCTACATCACAGAGCAGGTGAGCCCCTCTTATTTCTAGTTGTCAAGAGGACTGTGGTCGTTTGACTTTTTCAGCTTACACTTTCTTCTGTTTTTGTCTTCTAGAGTCGTTGTGACATCAAGAATGGAACCATCCTGCGCTTAGCCATTTCTCCTGTAAGGCAATTTGATAGGCTTTTTTTTTTCTTTTTTGTTTCTTTTTTTATCTATCAATTTATTTGAAAGTCTGTCATTTGTCATACTACTGGTCCATTAAACAATGCTTCATATTGTATGTGACAAGTTGAAAAAAGTAAAAAGTCCAAAAACACATCTTGCAGGTCACTTGAATTTTCAACAATCAACAATCTAAGCACAATGCTCTCATAGAAAGTTTCGAAAAGTGTATCTCCTTTCAAGACAACAACAATAAAAAAAAATAATAATCTGACAGTGTGACTAATATGGGGGTATGTGCTTGATATACGTGACCAGGCCCGAGCAGCTCGTCAGCTGCTGGAAAGGATCCAGTCCCATGGCATCGACGCTCGCCTGGAGGCCCTGAAGGAGCTGGCCAAGCTGTCCGCCGACCCCACCTTCGCGGCCGAGTTCATCACCATGGAGGGCATCGGCACACTGGCCCGACTGGTGGAGAGTGGCACTCAGTGAGTCTTCACAACCTAAACATAGAAAGGGACGCTCTGACGGGTGCTGTGTTGGGAGGAGAATCCACTTGAATGATGGGTTTATTTATTGGAGGGCTTTGTATTTTTTTGATTTAATTGGTAATCATATTTCTCTTGTCTCTACTACTACTGAATATTTTAGATGCATTATGTGTAAACTGTATTTCTTTTATTCCTACCCCTACATTTTTTCCAAGATGTTGATGAAAATGCAGTATAGTGTAACGTTTTAAGGACACACCCAGCAGGCGTACTTCCTGATTTTGTTTTGTAACCACAAAGCAGAGTCAACCCAGTAAAGTCTGCAGACTGAATAAAAGTGTGAAAAAATGCGGAATAAAAAGTGACTGTTCAATACTGTTTTTCCTGAAGCTTTGGCGAGATGCTCGCTTTCACGCTCACAGCCTTTCTGGAGCTGATGGATCATGGCATAGTTTCCTGGGACCTTCTCTCCCTCTCCTTCATAAAACAGGTTTGAATAACAATTTATTTTCCACTGTTTCACTCTTCAAGGTCTTCTCGGGTTTTTTGCAAAAAGTTAAGTTTTATAGGAAAAGTTTCAAGCTCTGGCTTTAAGTGCTGTGCATGAATAGACAATATTTTCTATTGTTTTCATTTACGTGACCTTCCACCCTTTGTACATGCCGGAACTGAGTGGGTTGCTGTTGCCTAGCAACTCGCCATGCCTTATGTTACATGGATGGCTTTTTTTGTTATTATTATTTTTTTCTACTTTGTAAAAAGCTAAACTAATGTTCTTTCAGCGGAATGCACTAGAACTGTGGATTGACTCTGCAGATATAAATTCAAATTCCAGACAGCTCTGAATGAAAATGTGTTTTGCTGCTGAATCAATTTGCCATATGGCATATCTTAATCAAGAGCACTGCTGTTATATAACAATATATGCAGCGCACATCCAAGCAGTACATACAGATTTAAATGTAGATATTGTTGGGGAGAGCAAAGTTGTACAGCGTTTCCCAGTCTCAGCATGATCTGTAGTCATTCAAATGCACGGACCTAAGAGTTCTATCGGGGCAATTAGAGCGTTTTTGTGATTGGTCCACCGACAGACTACTGTCCATAAATGTGGTTCAGAACAGCTGTGTCTTTTATCTACCTGCAATTGCAAATCGGTATTTTCTTTGAATCTGAGTTAAGGTATCTGGCTTTCTGCAACAGGCCCTAAATCATTGACAACTCAGAGTTCAATGTACATTGTTATCACAGTATACTTTTATCTTATATTTTCTTATCTTAACAATAAGCTTGCTCAGCAATTAAGTTCC
This sequence comes from Trisopterus minutus, assembly GCA_027122715.1. NCBI lineage: Eukaryota > Metazoa > Chordata > Actinopteri > Gadiformes > Gadidae > Trisopterus > Trisopterus minutus. Next base: position 16,874,606 of record JAOPUD010000027.1, read on the forward strand.
TAATCTTAACCTTCTACTTTTTAACTCTCACTCATTTTGACATTTGATGCAATTCATTCTCTTGTAATGAATGGCAGCACTGCCTTAGTTAATGCCTTAGTTGGTCAATTAAATGATTACAAAAAACATGAAGAAAATGGACAGTGAATTATCCAGATAAAGTGTAATACTGCTAGCATGATCTATTTGTGTGTGTGTGTGTGTGTGTGTGTGTGTGTGTGTGTGTGTGTGTGTGTGTGTGTGTGTGTCTAGTGATTGTATGGAAAACATGTAAGCATATTCTTAGTCTACCCTGCTTTTCAAAAAGTGTGATATGTCTCTAAGTAGAACTAAGTAGATTAGGACAGGACATTGTACAGTAGGGCAAGGTGGTGTGGTGTTAGAAAGAGCATAGAGAAAGGGAACAAATGTTTACAAATGAATAAGCATGTGCAGTAGTGATTACTCAGTGAGTCACCAGCAGTCACACATCTGTTACTGTACTCACACACCTCTGCGCTAGCGGCACACAGAGCGAGCTGCACTCAGGAATAATAATTATTTCCAAACAGATCACCCAAGCACCATAACACAACCGCCTACAAATCAAGAAGAAATGTCCTTGTATTGCATTTCAGATTTAACAGTTTAGCCCAAACCAGGTATCTCCTTCCTTTGTTACAAAAAACACATATTTTTCTTTATTTGAAGATAGTGGCAACTACCTTAAGGTTATATCAGTGATGTACTGTGAGTGCCAACTTGGGCTACATTATTTTATGGCTAGGTGTGTGGGTCCCAGGAGGTACACAGGAGGATTCAAGGACAGCACACATAAAAATACAATGAAACGGACGGTTTTGACATGCAACAATAAAACTGCTGCAGTAAGTAAGGAAAACAACCCACTGAGTCCTACGCCCAAATGTAATTGCGTAACCAAAAAACGTTAGACCGAAGGGGGTTTACGACTTGACACATTCGGTGGGGGAGGGGTGTGCAGTAACAAGGCCCGGGATCCAGCCTACAAATAAGATTGATGAGATTTCGGCAAGAAGTGCCGAATAAGAAGTCCAGCGCCATCTGCTTTTGCTTCGTCTCCCTGTCAAAAATTACTTTCTGGCCAGAACATCACAGACGCGTGCAATGTTATGCTGCGTTCGTTAATGGTCGGCGCTGGGAAGTCGGAATGGGAAACGCGTCATATCCGACCTGCGTGCGTTCGAGCTACGAAGCCGCTTGCCTACAAGAAGACATTTTATGATTAGAATTATAGAATCGACGTGTAAAATGATCTAGTTCGGAAAAAAAATGATGTTGTCGACGACAGTAAGGGGACCGACTATACACTGCTGTCATCATAAGAGAATAAGAACAAGTGCTGTTAGTTACAATGCCAGATGCTGTGTCTGTATACATATACGTTCTCAAGTTTCGGGGATCGGGGGGGGTACTCCTTGGTACTCCTCCTTCAGAGGAGTGAAACGGTGTGCGTGCCGCCCCACAGATCGCGGGCTACGTGAACCAGCCCATGGTGGACGTGTCCATCCTGCAGCGCTCGCTGGCCATCCTGGAGAGCATGGTGCTCAACAGCCACAGCCTGTACCACCGCGTGGCCCAGGAGATCACCGTGGGACAGCTCATCGGGCACCTGCAAGTGTGAGCATACACACACGCACAGGAGCCCCCCCACCCGCTGGTGTGGGGGGGGTGGAGGGAGGAGAGGAGAGGAGTGGTCCGGCGGTGGCGCTCTTTTTTTTTTTTTGAGTTCTTTCCCCCCCCCCCCCCCGTTGACTAGAAGAGCTGAGGTTGTATGTGGGAGACCCGCCGGTGGTTGCTATGGGGACCTGTCCTATCGACAACAAACCAGCATGTCTTTTATCGCGGCAAATGTTATCGTCAATTGTAAAAAATTTTTAACGTCAACAAACTTTTTTTTTTGTGTCATCAATGGCCGCCCTTTTCATAGCTGTTAGCCTTTCAGAGTTTCACAGTTTTTGACCCCCACAAGCGATGAAGTGATGAAGATGGTTTGTTCAATAGGATAGGATTCCCAACAACCTCAGCCTTGCGGTAAAAGACTAAACTAATAATACCTATAACTATTGTCCCCCCCCCCCCCTCCCGGCCAACCCAGACCAATTCCCTCAGTCTAGTACGGGTTCGCCCTGCCATGTCTGTGGAGCAAAATGCTTCTAATGGTTTGTCGCATGTCGTTGACGCTCTCCACAGGTCCAACCAGGAGATCCAGACCTACGCCATTGCCCTCATCAATGCTCTGTTCCTGAAGGCCCCTGAGGACCGCCGACAGGTCAGCCCCCAGCCCTTAGCGCTCCTCTGAAACATTCATTGGACTAACTGGGAGAGGGAAAATAAAATTTAACACTCACACTAACAGTAGGAAATAACAATGAATGTTTCACAAAGCCAGAGTTTGGGGTTATTGATGACGGAGCTTAGTGGACTCACTTAGCTGTGTATACTGTGTAAGGATCGTTGGACAACAGACATATTGCCTCCCCGTGGTTTCATATCGGTGACGAACGGTGTACGGCCGGTCGATTGGATGCTAATTTTGATCCGTTAGCCTGTTAGCGGTCTTTCTTTACATTTTCTTGGACTGGTGACGTCATTTCAAAATCCACCAACCCTCCCTCGTGAGTTTCCTTCTACTTTTACTTGTGCTCCATATTACTTCAAACTGAAAACCCTTTTTTCAGTCCGGTATAACGATTAAAAAAATAATAATTCAACTCAAATCTATGACATTTATGTACAAATATTGTACTCTACAGTGACTAGAATCCTATAAACCATGTTCCCCTTTGGGTTCCTTATGGTAAGGAGATGTCGAGTGTCTCTTTAACAGCCAGGGGAAAACCTGGTGCGAAAAAGGACATGCAGTCCCACCATGGACACCTGCTCAGTCAGACACACTCATGTGTCCGGAAGGCAGTGGCACAGCACAGCCTGTGGAACAACACTTGACGTTTCCCATTCTCCTCAACTGCATCCATGAAACTGAGGTCGTAGCACAAGGGAGAGTAAAACTTACTGTACTGCGAGGCAGTATGTCTTGTCGGGTGTTTGGTGTTATTAATACATAACGTACCATCTGTGTATGCTTCCACGCAGCTCACTAACACACTACCGCGGCACCTCATGCCTGGCTGCCTCTTCTTCTTCTTCTTCTTCTTCTTCTTCTCCTTCTCCATGTCCTGTCTTGTCATTGCTCGGCTCTCTGTCCCCCAGGCCAGGTTTGTCCAGTTACGTGTCAGTCGAGTACCGCGGTCCTCAAGGTAACTCGCTTCTCGTGGCATCAGGAGAACTGAGTTACCGCTTACATTTTTTCACCCATCGCACCCAGCTGATTCCCCTGGCCTGAGCCGAGCCTAAACCTTTCACCCTTTTCCCAATTTTGCCCTTTTGAGTAGCGGTTTGCTCGCTCTCCACAATGTATGTACACGGCGCCATAACGATCCATAAGACATCCAGTTCGGTGAACTCTTTCAAACCAGCCAAGCTCACAAAGTGCTTGGGCGCGGGAAACTTGAAAGCAGTGACGGGGGTTATGGGAGACGTCCCCAGGGGCCAGACGATGTGTATTACACCACGACTACGGTCGCGCGCTCTGTTTTGCATGCTGTATCTGTTGGCGTTCTGCATGTACAGTATATCACGGCCCGTGCGCAAGTTTGTAAGTACTGTTTCCATCACTGTTGCACCTTCCCTCTCCCCGATCCCCCCCCCTCCCCCCCCT
>JAOPUD010000027.1:16967379-16992987 GCA_027122715.1 Trisopterus minutus
GATATTAATAAGCTTCATATTTTCATTTTTCGAGCATAATGAGAAAATAAAATTATAGCATAGGGTAGCATGGTTCGGCAAATTGACGCTGATGCTACATAAGTGTTGCTATGGAAACAATATTACGGCTACTTAGAGATGATCGCGAGAACCTTAAAGAATACTCCTTGATCAGTCTATGCTGGGCTACACGTAAACGGGGAATATGAACAGAGTATTCTTTTAATAACTCATGTAAACCGCTTAATCGCAATATTGCCATAATCAGAATAAGGTCCAGAGTAGGGTTAAGGTTGTCCATGTAAACGCAGTCAATGATTTACGCTGAGGGAGGAGCGCGAGGACGTGCAGGCAGTGTGGCAGCCAGATTGGGCAGTTTTTGCCGCTCAATTTGACTACTTTTTACAATGTTCAGGCAGTGTTACCAGATTGGGCAATTTTTCCTGCCCAATTTGAATACTTATAATCACACTAGGCTGGAAAAATGAGCATTAGGCGAGTACATTCAATTTCGGCTGGTTTTAAAAAGAAATGGCGGGATTATTATAATTCTTTCTACAAACATCAATCAATACCATACCTTTGATATGGCATTTCGTTTGTGCAGCTAGTACCACTATTATTTCAGCTACTACTACTACTCCTACTACTACTACTTCAGCTACTACTACAGCTACTACTACTACTACCATTGCTACTACTACTAATATAGCTAGTACCACTACTAGTACTATCTATTCCAGCTTTGACAGTTTAGCTTTCAGCTTTTGTAACAATGTATTTCAGCACTTTGCTTCTTCAGGTAATGTCATTCAGCTGCAATTCAGTCAGTTTTCGATTTCAGCTTTCAGGTTTTTCAGCAGTGCACTGAAATACATTTGACGTTTCAAATTTTCAGCAGTGCAGGGCAATGCATTTGACCTTTCAGATTCTTAAAAGCAGAAATGTAAAATTAATTTCACATTTCTGCTTTTTTACCAATGCTTTGCGCATTCAGCTGTCACTTTATTTGTTTCCAACCATTAAATTTCTTTAAAATGGTGTGCATGTTTACATTGTTTACTCCATTTAGACTTTTGAACTCTGTTCAAATCCCTTCACTTGATTTAAGCCATTTAACGTTTATTAGCTATATTACTATTTCCAACATCACTTTGTACTACAGCACTCACCACATTTTGTAGTATTTCTGGTATAGTGAAGACACGAGACTGAAGTTGATGGTTTCTTTGTTCTGTGTCTGATTTCTGTCCAACCATAACTCAACTCATCCACACTATCAATCTTTGCATTGGCTATACAACCCTCAGCTGAATTTATGGTTATGGTTCTTAGCAGATGCCTTGATCCAAAGCAACATAAAAAACAAAAATATCATAAAGATCACAGGCATTTCTATGCACAGTAATCCCTTCTGTGTGGGATTACATTTTCTAGTTTTCATCATGTACAATATGTCATCATGTACAATGTGTAGAGACTACAATGTACAGCAATGGCTAGGCGTCACTTGCAGTTCCTCTGTGGTGAAGGTGTAAACTAAATATAAGCTCCTAACCTCAAACGTGACCTATAAAAGCCTACATCACTTACAGGCAACCAGTAACTCAGCACTATTTACTGTAACTGCATCTTAGATATAACGACTGCACGTGCACACACATTCTCATGCTTTCCCACCAAAAGTACTTACCGGTTCTCTGCGGTTTTCAGTAACAGACGTTCTAGCTCTAGATAACATAAAAAGAGCAGCTCAAGACAGGCAGGCTTTTGGCTAGCACTATGCTGGTAGTATTGTAATTTAAAACTTATTATCCTGCTTGTGTATCTTCTATTATTATTTTATTATTATTTTGTTTATGCTTAGCAATGCATGACCGTTGCTATATATGAACTTTATTCAATAACATTATAACTAAATATCAAAATAACCAGTAAATACATGTGACGTGAAAATCTTTCCTTGGCATAATGAGGAGCTCAGTCTTGGAGCTCAGATAGGAGGATCTGGTGGTTCACGGTGTCAAACGCCGTCAGGAGGAGACTGAGAACCGATGGGAGAGATGAGGCTCTTGCAGCACGGAGTGACTCCGTCACCACAAAGAGAACTGTCTTAGTGGCGTGTGCAGTGTTGAAGCCTGACTGATGAGGTTCTAGCAGATTGTTTTGTGAGAGATAGGAGGACAGTTGATGTAAAATGGCACATTCCAGTGTTTTTTAAAGGAAGGAAAGAAGAGTATGTAGCACTACTGAAGAACTACCAGTCTGTAGTTCTGGATTTCGACGGTGTCAATGGTTGTCATCTTAAGGACGCTGGAATTAGGCCTGAAGTGAGGGAAGAGTGGATGAGGAATGACAGGGGTCGCTCAAAACGGCCTGGAGGAGGGCATCGGGTCAGGGAGGCAGGTGGTTGGTTAGATATAACTATTCTGTTGACTTTGGAGGAGAGAGGGATAAAGTTGGCAAAAACAGAGGTGGGGATAGGGGGAGGGGGAGGATGGCTGATGTCGTTCACCCTCTTGGAAAAGCAGGTAAAAAAGTAATCAGCAGTGAGGGAGGAAGGAAGGAAGGAAGGAGAGGGTTACATAAATAATATGAATATTAAGCATATCAAGCACAATTTGATAAAGCGAAACCACAAATACAAGCGCTGCATGACCTAGTTTCAAAACACAAAACAGAGTTACGAACGGGATCTAACACCAACATCTTAACCTATTGCCCGATCCTGCCCCCATATAATAAATGATGGTCCTTGTTAACTTTAAAGAGCTGGCCATCAGCTCTTGTATGCGTTTTTTAGATACTTCAATACTCAATCTGTGTTTGAATGATAATCACGATCAAAGCAACAATGACTGAGGCTAGGATTAAAATAGAAACCAAATAATTTAACTGCAACAAAATGAGAATATGTACTACTCTGTGTGGACATAGTGTTACTAGCCAGATTCATGCATGAACTGCATCACTGTGTCAGAGGGATTTCACCAACCAGTTAACTTAGTATTACAGGTCTATACACTCACTCCAGAGTAGACCAAAGCTTATGCTATACGTGAGTCACATTCAACACACAAATCTCAGGTCTCATACGCAGTCAACCACAGCGTCGATATCTAATGTGAACCCTAATAGAGGTTTGTAACCTCTAGAGATATTACTCAGTGAATGACACATAGTCAGACAATAATAGGCCTGATGAGCCTCTGTGATTTGTACCATTACAATTTAATTGTAATTTCCTCAAATTTCTTAGAATAAAGCCACCCCATCTTGAAAACATGGTGTGTAGTAGTATTAATACAAATAGTGCCAGAGATGTTGGTTTTCTGGGTCAATGTACATGGTTATATGGTTACCGTGTGGAAAAGACAACGAAACAAAATAGTCAGAGGAACAATTGCCACAATATGCACACATGTACCATAATTAGAGTATTTCAAAAGTTTGTTCAACATTTAATAGAAAATAAATATTCATGAGATATATATATCTATATATAGATATATATATTCCTCAGTGTAATTGATGTATTACTAAATGTAACAGAAGTAAGTCCACAAAGGAGCTCTGAGACAGTTTGTCTAAAGGAGGTGTGTATGATGATGTTTGTGTGGTAAAGCACTATAAACAACATCTGGGTATAGAACATTTCGACCTACAAAGGGTGTAAGGCAACTCGAAACCACACAGCCACTAAAGGAACGAGATGTACTTAGTGTAGTGGCTGAAATCTTGCAACAGGCCGAGAAGGTATGAGAGCCTTGTTGGTTAGAAGGTTCATTACCTAACCAGGAACTTATCGATACGAGACTTCTGTAAACCCTAAAATGGCAATGGATTACATTTTTTAAATGTTTGCATTGTTGGATTCTGGATTCTGCAGAATGTTTGATTTACTACTCAGTCCAAAAACTCCTATACCTTTTTATACAATATGGTATTGAAGGAAGCTTATGGCAATTGCATTATTTAGAATACAATTATTGATCAATTGTATGGAATAACTGACAGAATTAAACAATCCATCAGCTATTCAAAACATAGGCCGGTTATAGTTAAAATTCAGATTACATGTTCTGTCTAGAGACGCCCTCACCCCTGACACACAACTGTAGGTTTCACCTTTAGCAGAAGCAATAGGTGAGAACCTAATTGACATGAAATGCTGACTCAGAATGATGGCTGTAGCACAGCCATTACAAGAAACAAGCACAAAATACAAGCACAAAAACTTGAAGTTACTATACTGATTCCGAAAGTCAAATATGCCCCAACCGCTATGGGTTTTTGTAAGTCTTTGTAAATTGGATTATATTTAATATAAGGATTTCCGTTAAACTTGATTGGCTGAACATTAGGATATAGCAACCCCATAAAAATCAATAAATAACAGCTATTCATTAATTTGTCAAATGACACTTCTTGAAGTGGTATAAAATACTGAAGGCTTCACATTCAGATTATGAAACTCCCAATTCATGGTTTTTGGGACTCCTTAGTATGCAATCTTCTAATTGGAACTTGTATATATGCAGAAAGAACTTTGTTTCAAAAGGCTATGTTATCCATTCCCAACCCTTCTTTGACTGTATAGTCAATTGTGTTATATTGCAAATAAATAATGCCAGTACATAGAAAAAAGATGCACAGCAGAACTTGGAATATTCCAGTAGTAAGAACCGAATTAAGTATTTGCATAGAGACTGAAGAAAAATAAGGCACAGAAACGGTCCATGAACATTCTCTTTACTGTGAGATTTGTGAGACGTGACAACAAAAAAAAGTAAACATGGACGTGATTTTTTTTTGTGTGGTGAAATTAAGAAAAAAAAAAAATCAAAGACAACATTGCAACTCATTTTTCCCAATATCCCTGGTGGTGAGCTGTGGTGTGAGTCCCATTGTACAAATGGAAGTCAACAGAACATTTCAGAGAGTTCACAACGTCTGAACGATAGACTGCTGGTGGTATGTCAAAACATTTTCTGCCCAGAGGGGCAAACTTTACTTCAGGCCTGCCGTAGTCCAATTAAAAAGGTGCTGATCTTTAGAAGGACACACAAACAGAACCCTGTTAGATTGCAGTCTGACTGAGCACAGACTGAAACGCAACAAACACTGCAACCAGGGTCAAAGACTCAGTTAGATGAAAGGAGCTTCAATGGACGTCAGGGTGAGACCCTACTTCCCAATAGGATGTCAGGTAAAACCCTCATCCCCTAGTGGACATCAAGTAGAACCCTCATCCCCTAGTGGATGCTGCCTCTTAGACAAACCCAAATCAACGTCCTATTGGTGCTACAAAATATTAGCAAAAAAAGAAAAAGTAAACAAGTATAGAGAGTCCTAGAGGTGAACCGAGTTTACGATCCCTGCGTAGCATCAACCTGAAATGTCTCATCATGTGCCACTGTCATGTGGCCCACCATTGATAAAAAGGAGGGCAGGTCTCAAGTCCATTGTTGCTAAATTACATCCACAATGAATAAGGTCCATGCTACAGTGCATGTGGAGCTCCTTAGAGAAAGCCCCCGCAAAAAGTACAGTATTGGCCTCCTACTTCTCTAATGAGCCGGAGGAACTTCCTCCATGCGTACGGCATGTGGCTCACGGCACTCCGACTGACTCACCCGTGAGGCGGATGACCACGGTACGGAGGAGTGCGGGGCAGAGGGCAAAACGGCACCGTCGCTACCAAGACCCCAGTATATTTCCTGGGATGAAGTCATGGGGTTTTAGTCAGAGTCAGAGTCACGCCCTGGCCCGGAAAATCAGTATGGGAAAATGTTCGCTTTGTCTGTATAGGCCTCTGGTCTACATTCACAAAAGGAAAAGAAGAAAAATATATATATATCTATCCATTTGACGTACACTTCCCTGGTGAAGAACGATAAAGATTCCATTCAAGTGAAGGGTTTAGGGACAGAGTGCTTTACATTCCTCTAGTCATTAAAAAATAAAGTCTGCCATCATCGCAGACGTTTGCATCAGAAACATCTTTCCCTTGCTTTACTTTTTGGGATATAGCCATTTGATAACATTCACAGGTACATTTTTTTTTAAAATTTTGTCGGATGGGGGAGGGTGGATTAACTAACCTCTAATCCTAAGGCTATGCGTCTCTATTCTATCGTTCAAGCCTCTCTCAGTAAAACCTGAAACAGAAGGCAGGAGAGGAGACGGAGCCACTGTCCCCCCGTCTCCATTGCTAGGATTCATAATCTCTTGACTGCTGTAAAAACCTTAAATCAACATAACCTCCGTGTGAAGGCAGAGTGGTTGCTTGGTTAAAATGCTTGTGTAATAATAACAAAAACACTTCCTACAAAACAGTAGAACTTTTAAAGCAATGAGGGGGAAAAAAAAAATCAAATGAATACAAATTTAAAAAAAAACACTTAAAATCCATGCATCGCAACTCCCGTCCTCCGGTGGGATTAGTTATTGCTTCCTTTCTTTGTACGAGTGTGAGTTCGCCCCTGCGTGCATGTGTGTGCACGTGCATGCAGGCCGTGGTTCAGTGGGCCGGTGTCTGTGTGTCCGCCATGGCGTTGTTAGCCTTCATCCTCCTCTTCTTCAGCAGCGGGTTGCTGGCGTCCTCGATGGTCTTGATCTTGATTTGCTCGTAGTCCACCCTCATGGTCGCCAAGGCACTGGTCATTTCCTCCTAGAGACGAAGCACAGGTAGTGGAGGAGTTAATGTGCATCTGCGAAACGCTGAGCGACGCTGTCGTGCTATGGTTTTCATACGTCACCCGTTTTGACTCACTGGGTTTGGGACCATGACGACATTATGCATGACGAATGGGACTAAAATAGTAACTGGGTTTAAAACACAGCATGACTTGGTCTGGGCTTCTGCCACAGCCACAACTGAAATGTGAGTGAATGAGTGGCTCTCTGAGGTGCAGCGGCCTGACCTTGACGTCCTCCCAGGCATCCTTCTCCTCCTTCAGTACACGGCTGGTGTGCAGTGGGGTCTGGGGAACCTCTATGGACTGCTGCAGGGGAAACAGATTACACAGCGGGTCTTAAGATGACTTGGCAAGCCTCAGACAGACACGTGACAAGCCATGCATGGTGCGTGGAAAGGACAGGAAGTTTTGAGTTGCACAAGGATGTGGTGTGTAAGAGTGTGTGTGTGTGTGTGTGTGTGTGTGAGTGTGTGTGTGAACACTCATCTTGATGCACTCGTTTTCGTGTGCAGGTTCTTACATTTATCCATGGGTGGTTCATAAACTCGGTAATAGTCATTCTCTGTGTTGGCTCAGTCTTCAGCAGGGTCCTGATAAGCTGCTTGGCTGGAGGTGATTGAAAAGGAAACAAACTTAGTTTGATTTGTAAAGGGGACATGTAGATCTATCAAATAAAGAGATATTCCCTTTTGAACTATAGTATCCAAATAGGCAGATTCTTGTGTAGAATAGAATCAATGGTTTCCAATATAAGCATTCATGTGCCAGTTATAACTACACTGTGAACCAGGTTTGGTCTTACCATCCTCCGACACGTCAGACCACTCAGGGTTGGGGAACTCGTACTGGCCCATCCTGATCCTTTTCTTCATCCCGGGGGAGATGGCCAGGCCGTGGTTGGAGTAGAACGGAGGGTACCCGCACAGCCTAGAGGGCGTATACGGGGTAGCGATGAGTTCACCAGTACGACGATACCATCATGATGAGCGTCGAGGGCAATCGAGACTACGACAGCCACACCAAAAAAAACAAAACTTGAAAGGCTACTTACAGGATGTACATGATGACACCCAAAGACCACATGTCGCAGGACTTATCGTACTTCTCAGGGCCCAGCACCTCAGGAGCTGCAGCAAATGAGACGGAACGATAAGTGAGCTGCAGAACACCCAGCCGGTGGAGAACGTTAGATGGACTATTTATATTGTGCTTTTCTAGCTAGTTGCCACTCAAAGTGCTCTTTAATTTGTGCCTCAGATTCATACAGAATTTCATCCACCAGTACAGAGAGTGTTAGGGTTCTTCCTCAAGGACTGCTAGGCTCCTCGCTAGAAGGCACGGGGAGCGAACCAGCAACCTTTTGGTCGCCTGACAACCGCCTAACCACTACCGTCCTAGGAAAGGAGCTGGAGTTGGTGGCGGTGCCCATTTTCCGTCTTTTCTTTGGGGTATCCTTCTTTGCGGACATTGAGGACTGCCACTGTCTGTAGCTGTGCATGCATACGTCCTTACCCACGTAGTAGGGCGTGTAGCAGGGCGTGGCCAGGGAGTTGTGTGTGGTGGTCTCCTTGGCGAAGCCGAAGTCTGTGAGCTTTAACAGTGCGTTGGGCTTCTTGGAGGTATAAAGTAGGTTTTCAGGCTGGAAAGACAAGAGTTTTTACAATTACTTATCAGGTCCTTAAACAGTCGAGAAATGAGGCATTGTATTCCATACGACACCACCTTGATTTGGTACAGTAAATAACGACTTGCATAAAGAGCAGCACAAACCTTAACGTCTCGGTGTGCAATATTGATTGCATGCAGAAACTGTATCGCCTCGCCGATGTTCTTCATTATATCAGAAGCCTCTGAGTTGAAAGACACAAACCACCACGTCAGCCAACCGGTCACAATGAATGAAGTATCGACGTGCACGGGGGTACATCCTTGTCAATAACAGACCGGGACTTAAAAAGCTGTATTGCTTCAACATTCCTGTAGAACTTTTTTTCTTTTCCTCACATTGGAAACAGTGATGGGACCATGCCATGGTTGTAAGCATGGATGTCTTTTCAAATTAACTTCAATGAAGCCATCTCCATCTCTCAGCCAAACAACTTCATACTTGATACTGCACAGCCAAGTGTGGATCGGATGAGCGGTTGTCAAGAATAATCGAACAGACAGACATGCATAAAAAGACTCCTCTAATTAAAGCTAGATACACAGTTTTTATTAGATCGGCTTCTTTGAAAGCAGTAGTAAAAGCGGTGTGAACTAGGTACCTCTTTCCGTGAAGGCCTGGTCTCCCCGGTCTTGAATTCTACTGAACAGCTCTCCTCCGTCCATGCTGTGGAAGACAGACATTGATGAGCTGAAGCCACAAGCCGGGTTTCAAACCAAATTACCTTACCTTGAACTTTTAGTTCAAGGAACTACATTTAAAAGGACCTTGTTTCGACCATGTCTTGAAGTTTTTGGGGAAAATCTGACCAACAAAATAGCGTCAAATATTTACATCAGTTACAATGCAAATATGCAGCATTTTCCAATAAGAACCGCAGCAGTGAAAAAGACCTAGTCCTATCCTCACCCTCATATAGCCAGTGAATATCATCAAAATATCATATGTATTTAGAGGATTCAATTAGATTTGAGTTTGAGTTTTAGTAAGTGTAAAATAGTGCAGTGAAGGGCAGTTCCAGGATGAGGGAGATAAAAATAAGTGGCGTTATTTCTTTAACACATCGATTCTTCCAGAATCAACCTATATTCCAATATGTCCCACACTTCAAGTAAACATTGGCTTGTAGCGTGACTGCTGTCGAGATGAACAATACATTGAACAGATAGCGATATTTATAGGTCTATGAATATAGTCGACTGCTATGGATGCAATAAGAGCACTGTCAGAGATTTACCAACCAATTTACCAACATTTCCAAATTTCTAAATCGCTGAAATGGCTGACTAAAATGCTGAGAGTACTGGGCCAATCAACGACATACATAATCACACTGTTCCTCCACCTACTAGTACTACTCCACGAGGAGGACCCTTTGGGTCCACATTAACCTCTCACCCTAAACTTTAACAATGTCAACGCAAGTTTTAAATGTGCATAAATGGCCTGTCGAACTTTAAGTCTGCAATGTAACTTTGAAACAAGACAAGAAGAATTTCATAAGTTGGACCGGATAGTGTTGAATCAATCAAGAAGGCAGCGGCCCAGTACGGGATGCAAAGCAGTGGGCTTACAACCTTATGTGGTGTCAAGCTACACAAGGCAGCTATAGAGTGTTTTTCTATAAAGGCAAAATCATCAAGGATTAAAGACATTTCTGCAAGAACTGTAGAAATGCACATTACCAATATGTTTGAAAACATAAAGCACCAGCAAACTCCTGCAATGCAACGTGTGTCTGAATTCAGTGCAGCTCTCGAAATGCATTGGCTACAAATAACATTCCACATCTAGCGGTGGCTGCAAGATACTGCGACAATGCAGTGAAACATGAGGAACTTAGTTGTTTAAAGCCAATGCATGGTACCACTTATTATTGACAAATCATTTTGAGGCGAGAGGGGTTGATATCAAGAAGCTATTTGCTGTTACGACCGACAGAACCCACCTGAATGGTTGCAGATGGGATTTGTTTATCTGTAGATATTTTCGCACAGTAATAAATTGGCACAATAATAAAGAAATAAATCACAAGTGCTACTAAACGCCAAGATGAGAATCACATTACCGATAAGTTAAGCTGATTCTCATTTCCTGAGATGCATTGAGCCTTGATATGGTGAACCCAGAAATTAGTCAACCTCTACAGCCAGAGCGTGCTGGTGGGAGGTAGGGTGCCACTGTGGTTTCAGTGAGTGGGCGAACTATTTCACAGAAACAACCACAAATGAGCACGAGCCAGATGTAATTGTGGGTTTGGTGGTTGGGTTTTGTCCTCTGCAAAGACCATACAGAGATGCCAAATGGAAGCTCTGTCGAGCAAACACTACTATGCATTTTAGAAGAAATGGGTCATTTCTTGAATTTAACAACAATGAACATGAGTTAGCAGCTGTGCAGTTATCTGAACACTTCCTGACCAATGAAAATCAACAGATATGATCTGTTTCACTGAATGAATGTTCTATGTTGTGTTGCATTCATTTGATCACCTAAAAAGGCTGGTTAAAATGATAAAAGATTTAAACTTATCATATTGGAGTTTGACAGAAAATCTAAAACCAATTAAACTTTCCTTTACAGGCAAAGGTTCTCAGTCCGATTTTGTTGGTCAACTAGTAAACAATCCTTCTCGACTGTCGGTCGATTTTAAATCATATATGTTTTTCCTTTTTCAGTATTTAAGGAATGACATAAGTCCACAAGTGTTGTTAAATATTAACCTGTGATTTAGTTAGTGTCAACATTTTAAGTTATTAGGAACAAAATGCCCGAAAACTGTGATAAAACACTCTTTACAAATCTCAATGAGTAGGCTTACTCATTTTGTAGGTGGTTTCTCTGTAAAAAATCTACACACATCGAAAAAGAGGTATCTGCACAACACCCACCCGGGGCTTTTTTAAACCTTCTTGCTACTGTTGTAGGCTAAGTTAAGAACTATTGACCAAACAACGGCTCTAAAGAGAGGGCTGCCCACCGGCCTCACTGTGAAGCCTCTTGTTCTTGGCAGGAATACAATGTGAGCCCCACTGATCGGATTACACCGCTGTAAACTCAGATCAGATCAGCCAATATCTTCAACTTAAAAACGACTTTCAAACTACACCAGCTGCCTTTGAGATGTGTGATCATTGTAATGCACCACGCTTGCACCATGCCGCTCGCTGTACACGTTTTTATTTCACTTTCCATGTCGGCGTGTGCTGGTGTCGGTCAGGAGTGTACCACTCGACATACGTAGGGGAACTCCACCGGCCTGGGGCCAGCCAGTAAACGTTGTCGAACACTGTTTTAGATCAAACCCGGGGCGACTATGTTAACAATGAAAGCAGAAAATAGTTGGCTAAAAGCTCTGCCACTAATTAGTAGTAACGTCGACTATGAGGGGCCAGTCCTAGTTTGCAGTTCCAAATAGTCTTGTACTTCTCAGAACTTCTAACAGTCACAGACTAGTGTCCCAGTGACGCATCCCACTTAGAGTGGAAGAGTGCCGGCTGTAGACTGAACTGCTTTTTCTTAAAAAAGCAGTTTCTGCTGAGATTCGACAAGCAGAAGTCATATGTTAAATTGCGCCACCCTTAATTATAGAATTAACTAATTTTAAACAATGTGTAGTTTCCCAGGGAATTACTTTAACTTGTAAAGCCTTTTAATTTAAACTGGTCTACAATTCTCCACAGCGTTCTGCACAGCAGTCAGTCACTGCGGTCAAGCTGGTGCTGTGTGTGATCAGCTGATCTATTTAAGACTTCACCTATGCCTCTTTTCCACCGAGTGTACCAGCTCAACTCGCCGTGACTTAGCGTTGCACTACTTGGTTTGGTTCCACGTCGTGTTCCCATCTAGAATAAAGTCCCTCATCAATGTGGGTGGGTCATCAGAGCACGCATGTGCGTGTACGTACTTATCCTCACGAAACATTAACAGACAGGGCTACGCACAGGAGTGTCTCCACCTCAGTCATGGTCCATGGTCCCTCTTGGAACCTCGACGGAGTCGAGACTAAAAGAGTACCAGGTACCAGATTTTGGTGATCGAAACGCAAGAAAAGGTGGGCTAAGTTGAGGCGAGTTGAGCTGGTACTGTCTGTGGAAAATGGGCACTAGATACCTTGTTCTAATTGGACGGGCCCATAGAATAATAACCATTGCTGTAGGAATGAGCTTGTGGTCCTGCTGAATGACTCTACTATAACTAACTATGTTAGGCTGTCAAATCACAGTGATCAACCTGATTTACTTAGCCTCTTTCTTTTAGTTCATACTTCGTTGGAAGTATGAACTAAACTCCCTGACGCAATCAATACAATGGTCTGGAATTTAGAATCAGGAACAGACAGACTTTGGTCATACAGTAAATAGGCTTGTGTTGGAAAATTAAACTGCTGCTCATCTTCAAATTTGCCTTTACTCGTCAACTAGTGAAAACAATTAAGAAGTCCATCTGTTAAAAAAAAAAAGTGCTATTGGAATAACAATTAGAATAATGAACCAATACAGATCTGTCAAAAGAGTGAAGTTGCATCAGTTGTACCCACCACTCCATGACAATGAGCAGACATTTTCGACCTTGGTAGAGGTTCTCATAAACATCAATGATGCGTACGATGTTGGAACAAGGGGACGCCCTCCAGTGAAGCTCCACCTCCCTGCGGGCTTTGGCACAATCTTGTAGCATCTGTACAGATACAAGAGGGACAGAGAGGGAGAATAAGCCATAGCCAAAAAGAGATCTGCATCCACCTAGATAAAGAAGGTTATTGAAATCGTTCAGAATTTAGGAAACCAAAATTGGCGAATGTGTCATTTTAACCGGTAGGGTTTGGCAGTGATCACTTTCAGGTCGACTGGTGTCATGCTTCATTAAGAAAAATAGCCATCATCTTTCCTTCACCTTAGAATGACGGTTAGCGTACCTACACAACATTTCATTTACTGTAACTAGTCCAGACAACAGACAGGACTGTGGTTTAGAGCCGTCACCATACATAAAAAAATAATTTAGAGTTCAAATATCATCATACTTCATATTTGTATGCAAATCCGTGTATTCCCATTCCCATTTTGGATTCCTCCATCCACATATTTAGATATGCAAGCTTTCATCTCATGTGCATGCGCAGAATGAGTCACACACAACGCGTTACATTTCAACAGGCAAACATTAGGTTAACGCATTACGCACTGCTGCAGCAAGTTAAATATAAATATCTAACTGAGTGGATGGCTGCAGGATCAGAGGAGTTGGTCCCTTTACTTGCAATAGAAGCCAAGAAGGGGGGAATTTCTGGCAGCGTTGCAATACATGGCGAGACTAAGACAAGAAGTAATAAGTCTGCAAGCTCTGTAAGTTAAAGGGGGGGTGTAGTGCAACCCCATTGGCAACATCATGAACCACACGTCAGGACGTCACAGTCAGCAGAGGGGAGGGCCAAACAGGCTTACTCCCACCAAACAATCCCGCAAGACATCTTCTTGGTCCCTTCTGCCTCCCACCATGCAGAGGAGGCTATAGCCATAAGCTGGTGGAATTCATATCCAAAGATACGTGTCCATTGAACACGTAGTTTAGAGTATTTTCAGACAAAAGACATACACCGAACCTTGAGGGATCCTCAACATCCTCCACAACAATGTAACCCTTACACAATAAACATAAAATGTAGTAATTACTGAAAAGATGGACACGGCATGAGACAACTTAAAGGTTTATGGTTTTGCCATTTGTTGCTATGGATTTTGGATGTTTTTTTATCCATATACTTCCAAGGGGAATGGAATGAGATTTTTCCATTGTATAAAGACTGTTCCCATCCTTGTGTAATATAAATGGTAGAGCACTCACCACATTGTGTGAGTGTGAACTAGGACCTATTTATTTAATGTATTTGACCTCCCTCTTGTGGCCATTAACATAAACAGCAGGCCATCACTCACTGCTATTGGATAGAGCCTGCATTTTACACTTTGTTTTACATTATACCATTCAAATACATATCAGTATACAATGTCATTCAAATGCAGCTTAATGACATGACAGTCATTAATGACTAACAGTGACGAGCAAGGAAATATGTTTCTCATGTGCTTGAGACAGTTTGCAATTTGATTGAAATTGGACATTAGTTGTGGGGTGAAAAAAACAATTCTGTTCAGTCACGATCACAATATTTTGCACACGCAATTATATAGATACAGTAGCACTAAGTATTGTAATATTAAAAATATATATCTATATTGATATATATTATTTATTTAGTTTACTCTGACAGCAAGTAGCATGTTGACCAACTCTTTTTTCGTAACAAAAATGACAATATTCCCATTGATTGTCGTTATTGTTGATGACCTTGCCCAGACTGGACTCTAGCAGTACACGATTGTTGTTTTATCGCAATATGATTGAAGCTCTAAGTCACTCTTATTTATGTTATTATTCTCAGGTTTATGTTACTCTATTATGTCTGCTTTATGTTACTCTCATGTAATTAAATAATTTTAAGTTATGTACAGGGAGCTCAGCATTCATGTGAGAGGGCTCTTATTATGGTCCTAATGTGACATTTGAAGTGAGTTGATTATTCCTAGTTTACTCATTTTTTGTAATGCATTTGAATAACATAGGAAACATGAATCGCAATATATCGCAGAATCGAAAGGCAATACTTTATCTTTATTAGCATTAGTATTAGTAGTAAAATCACAATAATTTTGAATTGTGGCCCAAATATCGCAATACTATCGAATCATTACATTTTTGCCAATTCCCACCCCTAGTGGACATACATTGGTTTACGGATAAGAGTCGCTGGTTAGGCATGCACCTCAATAGAAACACAGGAAAATTCGGCTTCAATCTGAGTTAACGCCTTTGGCTCAGCAGAAATTTTAATTAGTGGACCTCTTTATAGGAGGTTCTATCTGTCCACCATCATAAATAACATGGCAACTAGCCTGATGCTTGCTACAAAAAACACCCTCTGCTTCAGTGGTTACACAGGCACTTGGTCAAATAAAGGCCCTGCCCCACTGCTCAAGCATATCTAAAAAGAGTAGGGGGTGGGTTTGGATAGACAGCTCACCTTCACTTTAGAGGCCAATACAGGCTATGTGATGTGTTGGAAATCTCCCTTTATAATACCATTTAGTCATTTATCAGATGATTTAATCCAAAACGACTTAGTGATTATAATTTTTGCTACATTAATGGAGAAGGCATCTTGCTCATGGATGCTCCCAGGTTAACACACCCTAACAATAAGATTTGTAGAGATTATTATTTCAATAACATATCACAAGGAAAGGGATCGACATGACAAATACATACCCTATAATTTCTAACAGCTGTAAAGCACAAGCCATCAAAGCCAACAAAAATATTGACAAGATGAGAAATTCTTCAGCCCAATAGTCTTCCCATGGACTTTGGGAAGCCTTCCCAAGTGTTCTGACTCTCAAATTCCCATTGTGTCCTAACATTCCTCTCCTGCCCACAACACAGGAGTGGGCATGCTTCCAGAGAGCGAGAAACCCTGTCTGCTCTTTGGGCTGCAGCACCAGGCGCTGCCCTGACTGGTGGCCCCTACTGCCTGGGCGGGACTGCCATGGGCCAGACCCTTCTGAGACAGAGTGCTGCTCCACCCAGGTCAAGCAGGACGCACTTCTATTACACAAGACCTGCCCAGACAGTTAAGACAACCTTGTCAAGAGTGCCCATTGCATTGCCAGGTCTTTCAAAAGCTCAGAGTTCCACAGCTCTGAAATAGTCAGTCGTAGCTTGAGTTTGCTTGCTTTGTTGAAATTGACAGCAAAAGCATCCATACAGAATTGTAAACATGCCTAACGAGGTCACTGAATGACGTCCTAACGTAAGGATGGAGTTTCAGCCGGAAACGCCATTTTGTTTATCGCATATAGTGTTTGAATTCAAGCTGAAACAGTGGGTTCACATACATGTTAACGGGCGTTCGGACGAGCCGAGTTACACCAAGTACTTATTCAGTTCATTGGCTGTCTGGAAGCAGAACATGAAGCAGAGTGTTTCATATTGGTTTTTGATACTAAAATATTCTTAGTCGGTTTACTGGTTGCAGTATTGGAGATGTGTGATGTGTACTTTTATTTACATATACATGTTATTTGCTGCACTATTGGAAATTTCAGAGACAATACTTTAATATTTATTTAGTTTTTTATATGTTAATTATAACTTTTTTTTTCTTCATTTGTGACAGTTCTGCTCAACAGGTAAACATTTTTTACATAGAATTGACAGAAAATTTACTATATCCTGATATATACATATATATCCATCGAGATATGAAATGACCCATATCGTGATAGATAGTGAAGAGAGTGAATACAGCTTGAACACTCCATACATGGAAGTATGGATAACACTTACATCCTGCCATCAAGTGATCAAACATATGCAAAAACATTAGCTAAATGAATTAAATAACAATTCAAATATGCGGCTTTGCAAAGACCAAACTAACTCATTATGAGGGATTTGTATGCATGCTTGGATGTATATGCTAAATCAGAGTATAGATTCAGTAGAAGTATTACATAAAGTATATAACATTGGGTGCAGCTTTACTTCTTGGAGATAGTATTGGGTTGATTTAATCAGTGAAGGCTTCCTACGGGCTAACCTCTTGACTTCATCATTACCCAACGCCCCTGCTATGACTCATTACTTCCACATACTTCTCACTTCTTCTCGGTGTGTGGCGGGTGTGTTTGTGAGCTAGGAGGGGATTTGTCAGTATCTGGTTAACGCCTCCTCAGTGACTGGTGGCCTGTTCAGACTTAAAGGCATCAGTCACATTAGTAACGTGATAGGATAGACGCGGGCCGCTAGGGATGGATGTATGGCCTGCGGGCTACCAATGGCGCCGTCTACAGAGGATCTTAAATCAAATGAGGGGCTAAATTAGATCAAATTCAGAATCAGATTGTGAAAAGGGGATGCACAGGAGTATGAGAGGGCAAGGGCGGGTGAATTACGTGGCGGAGGGCTTATCTCTGTAACCAGGAGAGCTGGTACACAATAGCAATGTATTGATCTGTTGATTTATCGCAGAGCTGAACCCACAAGAGTCAAAGCACCTGTTGAGTCAAAACAAACAGGAGCACCATCTCCTTCCTGCGTCACAGCAGACGCAGAGAAACCACCAAGTCACACAGTCAGACCAATCTGTACTACATATGTTGCTCATTAATTAATTAACTAATGCAGCCATGGTTGGCTTTTCTATAGGAGCTGAGCTATTGACCTGGTATGACAATTCATAATGTTTCGTAACTGCTAAAGTTCTACAAATAAATAACGGTCCATATTTCAAGAATAAAAAGTTATAGTGTGGGACAAGTTATTTGACTCTAAATCTTTTTGTATTTATATGGAATAAATGTTGACCTGCTGACCCCATTTAATTAATGACTAATGAATAATTAATGTAATCTACAATCTCTGGAGGATACACCAGAATACCCACTGCCAGATACCAAGTAGTTCCTGCATATCATCAATGTGTGAGCTGTCCAATAGCTGCTGGATGCAACTCCCTGTGGGGCCACCGTCAGGTTGTGAGAGGAAACGGGACGTCAAGTTCAACCTTGATGCACTGCAGGGACCACTGACTCACTGCACCAAATCTCATACTCAAGTCCCACATAAAGTGCACATAATGGTTTATCTGCAGATATGCCGAGAGCGTAATAAGATACGTCTTGGTGCAGATGTGTTGAACAAAAAAATAAAATGAGCACCTCCCGATATAGAACGCCTCCATTCACAAACAAAGCATGCAGTAGTAGCCTCAACACAGACCCGTACACACTCCGCACCCCATATCCCCTTAAACGCTCTGCTGGTGCTGCTGTGACCGCAAAGCTCCCCATCTGCTGCGGCCCCTTTGAGGCTAAACAGTAAGCACTGCGAAGTAGGGGGCAGAGAGGGGGGCAGATGGACCTACAATAGCCCCCATCCAGACAATACAAAAGCCACTGAGCCTAGGGCAGGTCCGAGGGAAGGAAGAGGGGGGTTGGTCCACTCTGGGAGGAAGACGCATCTACACCTGCCTGAGGCTTCCTCCGACAAGAAGGGAGTGGAGGTGGGAGATGGATAGGACGGAGGAAGGGGAAGGGGACTGGAGGAAGATCAGTAGGACGGCTGGTTAAAGTAAACCATGTTAGAAAAGCCTCTTATCTGCCGCAGAGTTAACACCAACCATACAGCGTGTGACCGTGAGTGTTCACTGACTACTGATATAGCAGCAAACATGTTTGTGTGTTGATAAGAAGTGACCTTATTACAGGCATCTGCCAGGGATTCTCCCTGATTATCTAGATCTATCAATTTGTGCATTTGTTGTTTTGCCACATGCAGCAAAAGATCATGACATAACTAATTGTGTTGTGCTGATTCTAAAGAGGGATAATAATAACGTTTTAGCAGTTTCTAGGACAAAGATCCTTGTGCCCTGGTTTGTGTGACTTGTTTGAGAGGAGATGACTTGATTATAAGGGTCACTTATTATATGAATTGAATACAGAGGCCATGTTGAAGTCAGTGTACAGGAAAATAATCAGTTTTTGTAGTGGAATCAAAGATCTGTAGTAGGGTTGTTCGATATGACGATATATATCTTGGGAACAGAGAAAAATGTCTGTCAATGGATACTTCCCTCTATCATTCCAATTGCTTCCAATTAGCTGTACTTTTGGATATTTCTGAATCTTGAAACTATTTTCACCTAAATATTTCATTCATTTTTTTAGATGTTTGATATCCGTTCTGGGACAGTTCTGCTCAATGTCACTTCAAAATAAGAGAAAAAATAAAGTGCCTTTCATCTGAATTCAAATGATAGGATTATTAATGACAGAAAATGTACTATAATGTGATATCATTATCGAGATATGAAATGACTCATCTTGTGATAGAAGATTGTCCATGTCGCACAGCCCTAAGCTGGAGTCACGTAGTCAATGCCCTGTTCTTACTAATTGGCAAATAAGATAATGGGATCAAAGATCAGTCTATGCAAGTCAGTTGGCTGCACACTGGGCCAAAGCCTATACAGCCTATACAGGCTGGGATCGATGCAAAAATAGTATAATATAAAAATGACAGCAGGGAAAGAAGAAATGTGTGTCATGTTTTAAAGGGGCTAATAAATAATGATTTGCCTAGCATTGCTGCTTAAGGCAAAGGCCTGAGCAATACATTCTAAATATGATGAGTATATTTTATTCTCCTTTATTGTAGCCAAACATGTCTATTAATATTGACACTACTCCTATGATCTCCAATTTGAAAGATTTGACCGGCCAATAAATGTGACACAATTGTCCAGTACTCACACTATAACTTGACACATTATGGTGAGAAAGGAAACCTTCAGTGTAGCTTATTCTACAAATTAAGAAATATTTGTGGAGATAAATCTGTTATATAGTTTGATTTTATTGATAACATTATTAGAATCACTATCGAGCAAAATTGACTACAGATAATACAGAACACTTCCAGGTATTGTTAAGCTACGAGCTAGCAAAATGTATAATTTTTAATTATACAATGTGCTTTTTTTTGGTTGATCTATTTATCTTAATGTTTTGGGGAAGGGGTTTTAACGGTTTAATTTCTCAATTCACAAATGAAATCCAACAGTCTCTGTTTCAACGTTATGAATAGGTCTTTAACTGCCAAAATGGGTTGGATTAGAATGATAGGGAACAGAGAAAGAGGAACAGGAAACGAGATCCAGACGACATTCAAAAGCAATGAGTTGGAATTAGCAGTTAATTTTCAGTATACTAGTTTCTGTTGAAGACTAAGCACCCACCCTTCCCCATTTCACCTCACACCTTCCTGACTCATGTTGTGAATCCCCATCTGCATCAGATAACTTGCTTCCTCTACATAAACGCAAAGACAGACTGTGAAGCTTACTTATAAATCCAATCTGCCATCTTTAAATTAGCTGGGAGGGGGTTCCGTTTTGAGTGTGCAGTTGTCTTGTGTTTGCATGCATTTGTGGGTAGGCCGGCATTTTGTGTGGGCAGTCCAGTGGAGGTGTTATAGGAACCCTAATTCAGGTCTACAAAGACATTCTGTTTGAGAAGAACAATTTACATCAGTGGTTCAGATCCAATCATCAGTCGAAGTTGGGTGGCTTGCGTATCCAAACATCATCCAATAAGAATCAGAATCATCCAATATTTGGCTTTTCTGACGATAGCTAACATTACCTCAACTCAAACGTTGACGTGAAGTGTTTTTTCCCATGTTGAGAATTTTGATTTTTTGAAACCAAACAAGGCGTGATGATAACACCACAAAATACAGAACTTTGCAACAAAAACAATAGGTCTATTTGCCAATTCAATTAAGTTTACAACGTAGGTTCCGTAACAGCACTAGAAGTGTTCAAGATGGAACAGTTCTATAACTTGTAGAAATTAAACCGAAAATAAGTTAAACAAGTTGCTAGAACATATTTCACATTCATGATTCAATCTGTACTTTGTACTACTTTGTTTTTCCTTGTAGTATGCTCTTGTTCAAATTTGTAATTTTTAAATCATAGTCAAAAGGTAAACCTGTGCATAACCCTAACCAGGAACCATTTAGAGGAAGCTTATTTGTGTTAGGTACTTTCAGAGGGCTATTCAGAGACCCTGATGAAAAAAATCTGGTCTGTTGGTGAGATAGAAAGTAGCCAAACCGATTGGATTTCTCAACCCTATTATTCGCCTATTCCTACAAATATAAATCAATGTCATGTACATCTAAAATAAAATTGTTCACAATACTCTAGTGAGGAGGCATAGACAGAGAACATCTGATTGTGCCTTCTACAGTCAATTATAACCAGTTTGATTGAATACTATGCTGATCCAATTCCGGATCATACAGAATGTCAAACTAATCAAATCACTGAGATCTGGGGAATCACAAGAGCGGATTTATGCTAACATAACAAAAAACAGAGGGAGTGGTATACATGTTGTGCTCAAGGATGAGAGTGTGAAGTCATTATAACAGAACAGAGGAACACCTCCTTCCTCTTCCTTCCTTCCTCTCTCTCAAACATGACTGAACTCAAAGCCAAGTTCTTCTTTCTCTGTTATCCCTCAAATAAACTTGATGTGCTGGACCCGGAGGTCTGGCCAGACTCTATGGTGTACCGACAACATTTCAACAGGCTTGGTTTCCCTGGGAAAGTACGGCTTAACAAGAAATTAAGCAATGAATTTCAGTTTCTTTGAGGGAAAGTCTAAACTTGAACCTAGTAGCCATGCTAAAATCCTTTAAATGGAAGGTTCCTGCCAGGGCTGCCATTAGAGAATAATGGATGGCGTACAAATAGTTGTTTATAGTTTCCTGATGACTTCACAAGAGGTGTTATTCTAGGCAAAGAGGATTACAAAGAACAATCATTTAATCAGATTGTGTTTCGAGACCCATATTTCAGGTGGCAAAGCTGATGCACTCACCCAGAAAGTAAACATGGCGTTCTCAAAAAAGATTAAAAACATTACTTATCCTAATACAGCATTTAATCATCATTCATGAATATACTTATGCTGATCATTTAAGTCCAAACAAAATAAATACAAGGACCATGAATATATTAACAAAGGGAGCGTTAGCCACTGCCAAAGAGATTCAAGTGAGAAAAACACAGAGCCGATGTTGGTTAAGGGGGATGTTAAGTCCCCTTACAACGTCAACAAACATGTACAACAGATGAAGCCTAGTCTATACAACGGCACTAGTAATCGTGGTTTTGAACGATTATTAATCAGCTCAGAACAGCCTTCGTCAATATTGTCATATAAACAAAGATTTATTGTAACCAAATATTGAAAACACCCCATCTTTGGCAGATTATTGGCCCAGTCAGGTGGCTTATTTAATTTATTGAGACTTGCCAAAGAAAGGATAGTGAAAACTATGTTTGGCAATTCATGGAGCCCTGTTCTGCATCTAGCTAGCTACCTAGTAGGGGCATCCAGGTTAAGTCACAAGTTCACTTTGGAGTGTTGTCATGGGGATGGACTTAATTGTATGGGGACAGGGATAAAACTCTCAAACACATAATAAATATATACTTTCATATAAACAACAATAAAGCCTGAAAATGTTTGAGCACCATCCTGAGGAATTCTAAACTGATCTACTTACCCTGGTGTTGTGAAGACCGTAACTAGGGAACAGAATCGAACCACAAGCTCAATGTAATTATTTAACTGACAATGAAACAGCCTAGTTCACTGATTCCCAGTATGATTCTGCAACATATACCATTTAATTCAACATTAGATATTTATACACAAAGAGAAGAGAGAAAGAGAAGGGAAAAAAAAAAAGTCCCAGAATAAAGGACAACTCATCAAATTATGGATGAACTACTTTCAAAGTGGGTGTGGGCGATAGCAGTGACTGACAGCTGGATAACAAAGGCAGCATACAGCTGTCCTTTTGTCTTCATTTCACACACATCCCCCAAAATACACAAAACTACACCATCTATATAAAACATAGAGACATGGAAATGGCGATACTCTGTCCATCTTGCCTAAATTACCACATTAAAGATCAAATACAGCCTATACTCTATCACGTCAAATTTTCATCAGTTCAACAAATCTGTTTCCTTACAATGAGGTCACCTTGGATCGAACTGATTTATAGCCACCTCACATCTAAAGTAGAATAATGAATGGAATAGACTGGATGGTGATGACGTCAGGTAAAGTAATAGCCAGGATATAAGTTCATGAAACAGCCAGCTCAGATATCAATGTATTAGGTCATAGTCTGCCCTTCAACGCAGGTGTGCGGGAAGATCGATTGACAAGCAAACTGCAAACTTGCTGCAAAGGCAGTCAGGCAAAGAATAGAAGGAAATAATGACTGTGACTGGTTCAAAATAAAAGATAATGGAGGGATGGGTTAGGGTCATACTACATTCAATGATGTCTTTGAGGATGCATTCATTATTTGTGCTTGTTAGCTAATGTGGGTTTATGTAAATGTGTGCTGATGGATTGAGATGATGAGAGGTGAGGGGGAGTTTAAAGGCATAGATTATTTTTGAAATTGCAATGATATATGTATCCGTCACTCCCTTTGATTATAAATAACGGACACAGGGAAAGATTTAGTTGATTTCCATCAAAAACAAGTAGCAGAATTCCAAGAAACCATGTTAGGATAGTTAGGCATCAATCCTATGATCCGTTAAGATTTCGGCAAACTATAAAAAATAAAAAAAAACATGTACCAAACGTAAAAAGTAATTCAAAATTGGAGCATTGTATTCAGTTACACAGACAAAAAGAAACACTTGACAATGACAGGTGAGTACCGCATAATGTTTTGAATTTGATTAGTTAAACCTCACTTGTGTATTACTGAAAGCAGCCACAAACTACTGTTTACTAGTATGTCATGGCAATGTTATGCAATTATGGTGTAATTTATTCTCGTGTCATCAAAAATGTAAATGTGTCGTACAACTATCTAGAATATATCTTAACAGGCTTCAATATCTGCAACATGGCTACTTTCACTTACTGCTGACCAATAGACCAGTGGTTCATCTGTGGCAATATCCTATTTTCGTGGAAGAACCACTAACATGAACCCAAGTTCCAAGCAGTTATACAAGACATACCTGTTCAACACCGATTAAAAGATAATGTTACAACGGTGTTTGTGTTAGCAGAATTGTTAACAGTTTATTTAAAACCACAAAAGACAGATTCGACGTTTTATTAACAAGGTATCCAAGAGCTTCCAATTTTCCCTAAATAGCTATTGTCTGTAGCCTACCAATATGTAGAAGAGAGGTTTCGATTAGTATCATGCTGTGTTCTTTAAACGTTAACAGGTCGGAGATGTTAATATTAAAAAACAAATGATTTACCTTAAATGTGGACAGACACAGCACAGAGTGAGATTTACCTTGAGCGCGTACTTGTCCCCACTCTTCTTCTGAAATATCTCCAACACCTTGCCATTGATTCCCAAGCCAAGCACCTGGCTGGTCACCTTGTAGTCGTCTGTAATGGCATTCTTCTTAATCTGTAAACTGGGTTTCACGTGAAACTGTAAGAGCTGACCCGGGGGGTTAGGTTGGCCCTGTGGGTTGGGGAACAGTGGCTGGTTCTGTGCATTGGACAGCATGTTGTGACAGATACTAAGATCCACCTTCAGTTATTTCTTGTGTGCCGCGTCCCTTCTTCCTGGGTTCGCCGGCGGCCTGTGCCAAGTTCGGCTCGTACACAAGAGGAAAAAAAATACAGTCTAGTATAAAAGACGACACGGCCCAACTTAGTTGAGTGAACAGGTATTAGCGCTAACAAACGAGCTAGACGTTAGCATGCTAGCTTGAATCCTATTCTTGACCCGTGATCTTTGATAGCAAGTCAGCTACCAGTTAGCTTATCCATCTCGAAGACCCGCCAGCCAGTTTCCGGAAAAGTATTTGATCTAAAATACTGGTATATAAAAATCCGTGTCTTTGATTTAAAATGTTTATAATCGTTGTCGCTAGAGTTAAAACAGACACACAAAGTGAAGGACAGACAACAAAAACTCTGACGCCAGGCACACGCGAAACACTTTACTTTCCGAGCGACAGCAGCCAACCCAGCCAGAGCAGGTTTTACTGTTGACGTCATGGCACGAGTTGGCTTCGCTGGGATTTAAAGGGGAAGTACACAGATACCGCACCGGACTTACTCATAGGTACTGTTCGATTTATCCATTATTCCACCTACAATTAGACCAACATAGGTAAACGTTTTGGTGAACATTTGTTATATTTTTGCTAGACATGAATAAATATTTATATTTATTTAATATATAAAATAAAACGTATTGAGTAAAGATGTATACACAGTCCAAATTGTGCTGATAAATGTGATAATCCACTACCCTTCAGAAGGTAACATAACACAACCATATGAAATAATACAGAACAAAATGATTTACAATAATTCAGAAACAAGTTTGTGAATAATAATGTAGAAAATGTTTTTACCAATAGATGTCGCCACCAGCCTTGTGTTTTGTCCGCTTCGCAATTCATTGGCTAAACCAGAGAATGTCTAATATGAGGAGAACTGGCACTCGCGGGTTATTTCCGGTTTTCTGGACTGGTTGCAGTAATAATCTTTGACCACGCGGGGCGCTCGTAGGCGAGTCCAGAAT
>JAOPUD010000027.1:17116849-17127112 GCA_027122715.1 Trisopterus minutus
CCCTTTAAATATCCCCGGGCCAGCTCCCTTTTGTCCCATCATAGTCCCCCCCCCCCAAACCCCCCGCGCCCCTCCGCCCCCCAGGTCTCTTGCATGATATTGTGCTTTGCTAGTTCTGGGTAAATACGTGGGAGACTCCTTGTAGGGGTTACATGTCGATTACCGTCGTTTTAGAACCGTTTTTTTTTCCGGACACATGGATACGCTTAGTAGCACAATTTACACTTGCAGCGCCTCGTGAACGCCAACACATCGCCACAGACATGCAGGCGAGAGAGAAAACGCCCTGCGTTGTTCCACCGGCATGTCGAATCCTAGCAAAGGGGATACAGCCTACGACCCACACAAATGGATAGCCTTCACATGGGCCTCGTATATATATACACTCGTGTTTATACTAAATATCTGCATATCAAACCACAATTCAACAATCATTGATCTTTGTTGACCGTATGTGCAGTGTATGTGTAGCTGCAGGCTGGCAGATGCTTAGTGATACATGATCATATTGTTTGAATGATTGAAGTCGTCCATGCCACAATCCCAAATGCTGAAAATATCCTAATAGCATTTCACTGCCCAAGAGCATACGAAACTGGACAGATATGCAGCTAGCTGTGATCATCGAAACGAGTTGGAAAGCTCATGCAGTGGGATAAATGGGTTACCACATTGTGTTGCACTGCTTTTATTTGGATCAGTGTCCGACCATCCACAATGTAGGGCAGTTCAACGTAAAGATGTGAAAAAGTTTACCTTTAACTTGAGTTTCATATTCGGCCACGATCTCCTTGTCCTTTCGGAATTTCGCCGGAGACGTCATGGCTGCGTCGGGGATCAAATAGGCGACTTGCCCGCGCAGTTAGGCAATTTTTTTATTATCAATAAGTCAATTGTCCAGAAGTGCTGCTGCAACCGAGTTGGAAAAACACCACGGAAAATACGAGCTCTTACTCTGCCCGCGGCTCTGCAATGTCTGTGTCGGTCTTCACTCGGGGCGCATTGTGAGTTTGGCGCTGCTGTGTATTCCCATTCGTGTGAGTCCGTGCATTAACGCCTCCTCAAAAAAAAAACTGTTTGCGTGCAGATAAAGTAAGGGGAAGGGAAGCTCATTCCTTTGAAGAAGAAGAAGAAAAAAGCTGGGACTTCTTATACACGGCGACTGTTGTTTACTCCTGAGTCGAAATTAAAAGTTAGGGTACTCGCCTGGTCTCGGCGACCGCGAGGATACTGTGTGGTTCTGGTCCTCCCTGGAGCGAGAGGAGCGAGGAGGCTGGCTGGTCACTGCGCAGGACAGGCGTGCATATAGACGCATTCACGCACGGACCGCATCCATCATTTGTTGGGACTTTCTATCGACTGACTAGAAAAGTTGCAGTCTATTATTGTCAATTCCAAGTCCTATTTTCTACTACGCATGAAAGATCACCAAAATACATGTTTTGAATCTCGACTAAAGAACGACCATGCCTAAATTAGATCCTACATTTAAAGCGTACGGGACTTTCCGGGACCATAAAGTGAAAATTAGACTACATTTACTTATTGAGTCAACGGAAGAGAATAGCATCTGGTATAAGCATTTCAATGTTAATGGTATGATGTCTACGGTATTGTTGGGAGACCCCGCAGGTTCAATTGGCTGTGATTCAAATGAAAATGTGATTCGAGACAGTATGTCTTACCCCTTAAAAATATACAGGCCTCATATAATATAGGCCTGTATATTTCATATTGGACATAAGACCTATTTCTATTTATACACAATCTATGACCATCTGTGACCATGGTTCGCTTTACCAGACCAGAAATACCTTACTTATATTTTTGTTAAATATCTTGAAATATCCACCAGCTAGTAAACTTCAAAAGTCTTATTGTGTTTGCAAATGGGAATAGTGTTCCTATTATTCCTCCACTTTATTTGTCAAATAATTGAAATGTGTTTCCAGGGGGAAAGAGAATATTTGAGCCTACGTCATATAAGGATGTCCAATCACGTGGCATGTGGTGAATTATATCCAATCACAGTGCGTTGTGATGTCGTTTAAAGAATGTTTCAGGAAGTGTTATCAAATACCAGGAAGTTATAAACAACAAAGCTGTCAGCTAACCATATAGCTGCGAGGTACATTCTGTCTTGATGAAAACCAGCAATGCCAAACAAGGCTCATTTACATGCGTTGTTGCTGAATTATCTATAAACGCTTTATTAACGCGCGTCCCTCCGTTTATCCAACAGTAACGCTCCGTGGCTTCGCAAACAAAGTGCCATCACAAGGACACAGACCTCGACGGCTTGTAGGTAAATGCTGAAAAGATTACTGTTCTAAACCCGAAGAACGGAAGGGAAACGCTCGACGTTCCTATTCATGAGTGAAGTCATTTCGTACATTCACTGCCTGGTTAGTGATCGAGAGCAGAACTTGGCCTGTGAAAGGTTGTGAGGCACAGGTTGGCTAGGTCGTAACAGCCATGTCCACATCTAACGCTAATTTCAAAAACAAATGTGTCACCCAAGTCAACTGCGTGTTCTGTGGAAGTCTCCTCTGCACCAGAGGTATGAAAGCAGTGCTTCTCGCAGATGCAGAGATCGAGCTGTTTTCCACCGATATACCACCAAATAGGTAAGTATTTATGTTATTATAATTTAATATTATGAGTTGGTTATTGCTATACACTTGTGTAATTGTTTTTTTTTTAAACTGATTGGTCCACACTATTCCGTCTAGTAACCTATGTTTCATGAAATGATGGTATGTAGAACACATGATTCATTTCTTAATCTGCATTGTTCATTCAATGTATATTTTTTACACGCCCCTCTAGGACCGTTGACTTTGTGGCCAGCTGTTATTCCACCGAAAGCTGCAAGTGCAAACTGAGAGACATCGCCTGTCTTAAGTGGTATAAGTATAAGTCTATTGCGTTAATATAAATGGTACGGTTGGTTTTGATTCCTACACTGGCCCAGACAGATATAGATATATCTGCTTTTCCATTGGGCATAAGATATACGTAACTTACAATGTTATTACTTGAATGTAACATATAAGCTCCAAATGGGTCATAGCAAACTGCTTTGTATACCATAGCCTTTGTTGCATGCTATAAACATCAGGGGGATAATAGACGCTATCTGGTGGAGCTAGCAGTTTTCACAGGTACTCTTTATGAAATGCTGACATATGTTTGTCCTTTGTCTCCCTGTCTCTCCCCACATACACACTCACTGTCCTATCAGCGGCAATGTTGTCGGCTATCATGTCGTGGCCCCCTGTAAACCATGCCTCCTGTCCTGTAACAATGGGCACTTCTGGATGTTCAATAGCGATGCTGTGTCCACCCTCAACAGACTGGATGCTACAGGCCAGTATAAATTCTTTGTTTGTGTATTGTTTGTGTTGTAAATGTATTGAAATTTGAAAATTGTCGAATTTCAATAAATAACTTGTCACCTCCAAAACTACCACACTGCAGGCCTAAATCTGCTGCTGTGGGGAGACCTACCTGAGCTGGAGGATAGTGACGATGAAGACTCGGAGAGCCCCTCCGAGGAAGAGTGTATCAGGTAAGTTGGAAGATGGAGAACCAGAAGGCGCCTGTCGGTGGGTGTCTAAGGGTTGGGCGTGTTGACGTGGACCCTTTGCTTGCGAGGACAGTAAGAAGAGAGGCCTTAACTTGTGACCATGCCTTCCCCCCCCCCCCATCCCATCTTATTGAGCAGTCACAAAGTCACACACACCCACACACACTGATTCTTATTTTGGTCTTGCTGTGGGCTATCATAAGACATGCTGAAGAATGCCAACATGTTAAATAAACTGACTTGATGCATATTTCCTTTAGTGTTTCAACCCAGTCAATATGCTCACAATTCATTTGATAACACTGAGCTGACTAGGGTTTGAGATGACAAACAAGCAATTATAGGTTTGGGTTGACAGTGAATGCTGTTTTTGTTTTTGACCCTGTTTACAATTAGTTGTTTTGTTTATTTCCTGAGATGATTGCAGCTCGTATTTTTTTAGAAATATACTTTAATTCTGCTGCAAACGACATACTCCTGTTGACAGGTATGTTTTTAAGTCTTATATTCCCAAGGTGTGCTTTCTTAAAAGTAAATTGCTATTTAAATTTCATGTACTAGGGGCAATGGCACAAATTAATTAATTTATCACTTGCTTTTTCCCCGGCATATTTAACACAATACTTCGCTGGCTGAGGTTCCATCAACTATGCATTCTCATCCACAAAATAAGTGTCAGTTATAATGTGTTTGTCACCTTGATAAATGACAGGGGGTGTTTTTGATAAAAGATATTAACATATTTGTTTGTGGTATGCTTGCACTGGCTCTGTCATGTCTCTTTAACCTTTCCCCGGTCAGTAAACTCTTGAATTTTCCAGCTTTACGGTTTAAGAGTACAGCAGAGCTAGAATTAAAAAATAATAATAATAATTGCTGCAGTGCAACATTGATAAAAGGCAAAAAAGGCGTTTCAGCGACAGGTCAGAGCATTTCTAACAGTCTGACTGTAGCATCGAAGGACTAAATCAGCACTTCAATGAAGCACATCCAAGTTGTTGTGACACTGTCATCTTTGTACCTCGTCTAGGTTTCAATCTTAGCAGTCCCGTCTATTTCTAAAGTGTTTTTTCTAAATCAACTGTGTACCACGCCTGCAGACTGAGTTCAAATACAGTCGGCGTCAACCTCCCCTTTGTATCCAAATGACTTTGCCGGAGGTACCGGAGGTAGTTACTGGTGATAAGGGCAGCATCCAGTATTGGACAGGGGCTTGACAACCCTCCACCCGCAGGGAAGAACGTTTCACACCGCAGAAGAGACACTATGTTAATTCCTATTTATATGGCATGAAAGATCATCTGCATTGATTTTTTTCTTTTTGGGCTCCTGCCAATAACAGTCATGCCAACTTCAATGGAAAAGACTCAAGAATCACGTATTTATATTGAAGCAATGGTCGACCGATGATTCAACTTGTGTCATAGCTGTCATCCCTGCAGAGTTGGCCCAGAGGGATGGAAAGGACTCTTGAAACTCCGTCACATTTCCACTTATGGTCATCCTTTATCTTGAACTCATCTTGGTAGTTGTATAATGTAATAAACCAATATTAATATATATAAATAAATAAATAAATATATATATATATATATATATATATATTTAACATAGGAAGTACATCAAATGGGTATTTTGTAAAACCCACAAACCAAATATCTCTAACCACTGCAACCTTTGTTTTGTTTTTTCATTTTTTTTTTTAATGCATTGATTTGTATTGTGCTATAGTACTTGTATATGCTCATTATTAATTTGTGAACTTGTGCTGTGTATGTTAGAGATTGTATGTGTACAGGTTTACCTCACAATGGTATCACTCTTAAGCTTCTGCTGGCTAGCACAATAGTTGAAAGATAATCAAAAATTATATATAAAAGGTTGTTTCGAACCATACGATTAACTTGCCCTGCTGAAAAATGTTATATTTTGGAATTGCACTGAAACTGCATTAGTAGTTTGAAAACGTTTTTTTATGCTTGTCCAATTAATAAACTTTTTTTTTCCTGAACACCTTGATACTGTTAACTAAACCAGATGTTGCTAATTTATTGTTCCAAACACATTAACAATATTTAAAGATAAATAGAGCTATAGGAGATAGATATGTCTCTGTGTATGGATGTCAATATATATCAATATCAATTTTGCCATTATATTCCATGGAAAGCATAAATTTATCAGATAAGATGGATAACTGAGAGATTGATGGTTTGATTGATTAAATATATTTTACATTTGAAACTGGGTCCTTATCAAAACTTTATAATTTATTTGTTTTCAAATTACTACAACTACATTATTTCTGTGTTGTGTACACGCATATCTGTGTATGTTGCATTTGTGGTTAAGATCTGGCTTCGGGAAAAATATTGTGTTACATGCACACGCATGCTTTCCCACACTCAGTTTGCTTGGAAAGGAATTCATCATTTAGGGCAACCGAAGATCTTGGAACCGGTAAGTCTATTAGTACCCTTTATTGTAGGCGAGGAAGCAACCCTTAACTAGTATGCAAATTATGTGACCGCTGCTTTCCAAAATAAACCCTTATACTGGGATTGCCTGCTGAGAACATCAACTCTACTTATGTATATTGCTTTAAGATACTCATGGATTTAACTTAGGGAGGAAATGAGACAGAGAGGTATATGGAGGGCTAATCCGGCAGGTGTGCGGTGTGTGTTCACGGCCTGGTGAATGGCCAGGTGTGTATTGAACCCAGCAGCTCTGTGAGCAGGTGCCTTGCTTAAGTATTGTGTGTCAACAGCTAGCAGGCTGACAGACGGATATACACAGAGACAGATGGCACACAGCTGGATGTATTTACTGTATGCTTAATGACCGTGATCATTCAGTGCGTTCACTTAAGGGAAAGTTGTCCATCACAATGCAATTATAGATATTTTTAAATGAATAGTTAAGTGTGGTATTTAATGAGCTCAGGTCTTAATGTTTTATTATTTCTCGTGAGGCATTCTATAGGTATAGGCCTACAGGTCAAGGTTTAGACCTGCATCATGAAAATGCGACACTAATAAAGCTACCTTCCTTCATGAAAAGCATTTAGACAATAATCGTTAAATAATAGTCAAACAGTTGATTTTATTTTTTTTAAATGCAGGTACATGTGAGTACTTTTTTTCTAAATTGTCATTTTTTGTTCGTTTTTATTTCCACGCCCATTCTGTAGCTCCCTCTGCTGGATAATATTTGTAATCACTACTGCATGGAATCTTAAAAACTGAAGATTAGACGAGCGTTCTTATTCTACCTCGTTCTCTATTGTAATGAAATAATGGTATGAGAACATTACACCTTATATTGTGTTATATTGTGAATAACAAAGCTATCGAAACAGATATTGTCACCTTCATTGTTCACCCATCTGTAAATTATCCAAAATACGACAGAAATTAACATGACTGTCAATGGTACGGATTAAATTAAAATATTGACCCAAACCGTTTAGGAGGTTTGGGTATTTGGGTATATATAAGTATTTAGGAGACCTATGTATCAACATTGTATGTATATGGTGTTCTAAACCTCTAGACCTGGATTCCCAACCTTTTTTGATTTGAGATCCCAGTTGTGGTTCTTACATTTTGCAACTGTGACACATGCATAGTAAATAACAATAACCCTATAAAATATTATACTGTCCTACACATATCTTTCATTTTAGAAGGATTCTTTTAGAAGGTTCCTTTTCAGGAACCCTAACTCTGAGGGCACCAAGAGCCTGTCCCGGGACTCTAACAAACAAACACACTCTAACAAAACACATATAATATATATATATGTTCTTTATTTATTTCATCATCATTTTTAAGTTTTTCCATGTCCCTGCCCTGCTCGATTTATTGATGTGTGTAACATTATTTTTGACTTGATGTATTTAATGTTACTTAGCCTACATTGTGTTTTGGACCAGTGGAACAATGCAGGTATTTTTGGTAGAAGGAAAAAAAAAATGTAACACACACTATTGTATGTTAAGTTGTAGCACCAAGGACTGTATGTATTATGCTTTAATAATCTAAAATATGTCCTTTCTTATAGCCTAGTCCTAGCTTTTTAGGATCCTTTTAAGAAGGTTGATCTATTTATTTTTCTATTTTTTTAATCAATGTAAATTTCTTCTTGTAGAGTTGATTTTATAATACAATTTGTGCCAAGCACATATCATACATCATCGAATTTTTTATAAGACCTATTATTCTGACATTTACACGTACAGCAAATAGCCAAATAGCTATTTGTGATGAAATATAAATTCAGAAGATACAATTTTTACAGTAAAATATGGTAGATGACCAATAGATGGCGCTATGACACAGATATAAACGCGGATCACAAGGCCAGGGACAGATATGTTGGAAATCAAGTGAAAATAGAAACATCGATTTTATTGACTCCATCATATCTAGTGTGCAAAAGTAATTGAGGTTGTGTAGATTAATTATTCCAAAATAACCCAACAGATTTGAATTACAGTTGACTGATCACAAGACTAATAGACTCCTTTACTACGAGCCAACTTGGTAGGCTTAGCCTGCTGTATAATAATAATGACTGCTTATAGCCTCATGCTTAACACTTAGGCTATTATAACCTAATACTATATCATAGCCCGTAGCAATATAAGAATAGGCTATCAACACCAAGCCTACTGGTCCTAATACCCTACTGCTAATACTACTTGGCCTATACTACTACTACAAATTCTAATATTAATAATACAAATATAAATGATAGGATAATAATAATGAAAGGATTTGGAATAACAATATAATAAAGAAAACAGGCATTTTATTATCATTATTATTATTATTATTATTATTATTATTATCAATAATGATAACATGTCAAATGTGCTTACACGAATAACAACTAGGCCTACTTTGAATTGTTAATGTCACCAGTTTATACAAATGGTCATTTTTAAAAATTGTTGTAATCCGGTAATTTAGTTTTTCTTTTTTTCCATTTAAAAAATAGCTTAGGCCCACCATTACCAAGCCACAAGCAGGCCAGGCCGACCGAGCACCGATCAGGATCCTAAAAACAGGATCATCATCGGCGTCATCATTAGCCTAGTACTTTTTAATACCACTGAGCAGGCGCTTGCGTTCTTTTTCTTTGTCCAACTCTATTATTTCTTATTTTAATGGAGTCAGTGACGTCAAAATAAAGGTCACATTGATTATCGTGCGGCGAAGCAGACTATTTTGAATCAAATCGAGATGGATTAATAAAACCTCTGTACTTTTTGATGGCCATCTTTAAGAATCCCTCACCAATTAAGAGACCAAGTGAGCGAGCCGATGTCCATCTGTGGACCATCATCAAAGAACATTCATTTATTTAAAATGTTTTTTTTTATGAGTATGGCTGGTCAAATGGTGAGCTGAATAAGATGTAGGACTATGTATTCCCTCTCATGATTAAGCTAAATTTTTCATTCATATTTCTTACAGTGGGTGACATTGCTTAAGCGGTGGTCAAACGGAATTATGAAAGGTAGCCTATGCGGAGGGGGAGGTGGTTTATAGGCTTGTCAACGCGATCATTTGAAAATAAGTATATTAAAAAAAATGCCTTTAGGACATCAGTAAACCCTTGAGGGCCTCGATCCAGAAAAACAATGCTCCGTGTTGGAATCTGTTTCCCTAATTGCAGGTGAAGCGTGCAACAGTTGAGGCTTTTGCACGACGCCTGCCTGCATCCGCACGGCCCGCCGCCCCCCTCCTCCAGGACGCGCTGCTTCTGTTGAAGGGCCCGCGAGATAACACGAGGAGGAAACTTCAAACGGGCTGCTTATTGTGCTTCTATTCTTCTGGGCGAGCTGATTACTATTCGGGATAAAAGTTGTTTCCATACAATAAACTAATGCGGAGAACGAGAGAGAGCCCTAATTAAGTCATGAGGGGATGCGGAGCGGTCTACTTGGATGCTTCCCCCCCCCCCAACGCCCGGACCGTAGGGGGTTTAGCGAGGTTCCCCCCCACCCCCATTTCTTAACAGCCAAACAGCAGTCATCATCAAACGTGTTTATCGTCAGCACGATGTCCAGCGGAGGCACGAAACGCTAGATCGTCGATTCACCTGGGAACAAGGAAAAACACTGAAGCCGAGGCTTTCTCCTCTCAGAAGAAGGGATTCTCTCAACCTCTGTACTCCACTTCATCTAACCGCCTCTGGCGCAGCCTGGAAGCTTCCCTCCTTCCTCCGTATATTCCGGTTTAGTCTGAAGCCAGTCCACGGACATAACATTCAGCCGTATTTTGCCACGATTTAAGATGAACATAACAAACCATAGATCTAGGGGTGCGCTCGATTCGTCCAATAGCAGAACAATGTTTCTTTATAAACATAGTTCATCAAATCACCCTTTTCATACACATTCAGCTCGATTAATTATGTCATTAGGTAGGCCTATACGTTAAACCAATTAGTGACACAACAATTAAATGGTAGGCCTATATTACATCCTTAGCGTTCAAATACAATTAATAAATAGCTTTTGTCAATTTGACAGTGTTTATTTTCATTATAACTAGATCATTATAGAAAAAACGTCTGAGGACACACTTTTATACACACACACACACACACACACACACACACACACACACACACACACACACACACACACACACACACACACA